>JAJIBD010004378.1:0-185259 GCA_021461705.1 Cryptotis parvus
TTCTGTTCCTGAAAATTCAGTGTATGTAAAAGAAATTAAAATACCTTAGATTATATAATTTTACTCAAATAAAATTGTGAATCTATGATAATATATTTCAATATTCCTCATCACTCTATCACTGTCTTCCCGTTCATCGTCGATTTGCTCGAGCAGGCACCAGTAACATCTCCATATGACCTGTCTCATGCAAGTAGAGCTCAAGGGAACCTGCTTGCTCCAGGAACATAAAGAGCCTCAAACCATTCCATCAGGTCATGGGAATGAGGTCTATAATCATTACTGGTATCTGGCATATCAAATACGACGGGTAGCTTGCCAGGCTCTGCCATGTGGGTAGCATACTCTTGTATCATATTCCTGATATTAGTATTAAATAAAGTCTAATCCATGGCTTAAAGAAGAAATTTATTAGAATAAAAACAATTTAGAAAATATATTGACCTGAACAAAAATAAATATATGTCAAAAAATTGTATAGTGGAGCTAAACCATGCTAAATTATAAATATGATTTCAAATATATATTTTAGCAAATAAGAAAAAATGTAGAATCAGTGATCCATGTCTCCCTCTTATAGAAGTAAAAAAACCTTAGCAAAAATAGAACAATGTTAATAAGAGCAAATATTAGTGAAGGAAACAAAGTCAATGGCAGTGTTCCAACTGAGCTCAGGATCTTGGGTCACTCCCAGGAGAGGAACTCTGACAAAGGACTGGTCTTTCAATGCTGGGGTTCATCATGTAGGATCCTGTGACTCCAGGGATGAACAGAGCCACCCGGAACGTGCTCAAGGGCCTCCCCCCAGTTGCACCATTCCTGCAGGAGGATCATGGGATGTCGGGAATCACACCAGGGTGGGCTGAATGAAAGAAGTGTTTTCTAATTCCCGTACTACCTATCTAGCAGACCTCCAAGGTTGTTTTTTTAATATAGTTTTTAAACTCTATAAATTTAACTACAACTTTCTATAGAAAGCCATTACAATTCTATTAAGAAATATTAATCATTGGATCAAAATAGTGACGTTCAAACTAAGTGAATAAGCAGATGAGTTGTTTCACATCTGCTTGCTGGTCCGCCCCTGTCTCTCAAGGACACGCCAGAAAAGGGTGGAGTGCTTTAGCTGTATACCTTCTGGCAGTGTCTGTATGCACAAATCTCTTCTCTGCCTGCTGATTACAGAGAACTCTCCATGAGTTCTTGGGTATAAGCTAGAGAACAGTGTAGCAGAAGAGACCATTAATTTGAATAACCTTTTTGCTTCACTTGCATATTTAGTCTGTTCCTGTTCACACCCCATCATGTATATATGATGGAACATATATATGATATATGTATGTATTATATGTGATGGTGTGCTGCTGTATTTGACTTAGTAGTAGATAAGGCAGTTTATGATAGGACACCCAGCTACATAGTAATTTGTTGATGGACAGCTATGCGTTCAATTTCTACTACATACTAACAGCAGTCCAAAGCTGTTTCTCCAGAGAATAGTTAGCTACAGAAGACAGAAAAGCTTTATTCTGAAATTCCATGCTTCTACCCTGAGATTCAACTGTCAGTTTCCAAACAGTGCTAGTGCCTATCTCTCTACCCCAAATATAGCAATTGCACCAGCTTGAGCTCATGTATTAAGTGCCTCAACCTGTACCTGCTATGGAACTTTCTTTTAATTTAGATCCATTCAAAACCAACAGATTTTCAGGTGGCTTGACAAGTGGGCTGCAGTGGTATACCCCAGCAGCAACATGTTACAAAGAGGTCCATTACTTTTAATTATTTTTTAGGAGAGACCAGATGCAACAACTTAACCTTAAAAAAGGATAGTTCCTAAGTGTGCGTGAGTGCAACCCACAAGTGTGGGAGAAGGAGGAGAGAGAGAGAGAGAGAGAGAGGAGATAAAGAACCTGCCATTTAGGTAGGATGTGGGAGGGGAGGGAATTGGGGACATGGGTGGTGGTTGAGGGGCACTGGTGGAGGCGGGGTGCTGGATCACTGTGTGACCGAAACCCCCCAAGCATGAACAACGTTGTAATTGTATATCTCACGGTGGTATAATAAAATGTTAAAAAAAAGGATAGTTCCGCATTCCTCCCACAACTTCAAGACATTTTACTGGGATAGCAATTCCCTAAGTTTTTAATGACATTAATTGCCCATCCTTTGGAATTCAAATATCTTACCAATAAGTCAAGAGGAATTCTGACTTAGAAGGTCCAATCAGAATAAAGTTATTTACACAATAGACTAATGAGACGCCTTGCAAAAGGTAAAAGCAATCAGATTCCGGTGAATTTAATGATGGAAAAAGCCTGGAGATTTTATGCACCTCTGAGAAAGAACAATGAGCATTTATTTCTGGCCTTGCCACCTGAGTACAAACTGCCTCTAGTAATGTTTACTAGCAGATATCAAGATAAAAGCATTTTCCTGGAGTCGAATAGATAATACAGTGGAATACAGTGGAAAGGGTGCTTATTTTGCATGGGGATGACATGGCTTCAATCCTGGTCATCCATATGGTTCCTCCCAAACCCAACCAGGACTGATCCTAAGCTCAGAACCAGGAGTAAGCCCGGAGCAGCACCAGATATGACAAAAAAAAAACATTTTCCAGATCAAGAGGTGGATATACCTAGTAGAGCAGTTGTAATTGAATTTACCATTCATCTAAATTAATGATAATCTGTATTTTCAAACCTCTCTGTCTTGCACAGATAACATCAGTGAATCAAAGGGGGAATATGTTTGGATCATCACTCCGCTATATTTCCAGTTATTCATGGTAATGCAATTTTTTCAATTCTTCCAGAATATGATGCTTTGATTTACTATTTTCCTAAGTTACAGGGTTTTCATCTGGCTTTTCCCACCATAAATGCATTTGCTCCACAGATCATTATCCTGTCAGTTAATACTTATTCCAATTATACGTTCTAAATCTGGGAAAATAATAAGGACAAGTTCAGGACCCAATGGGTTCACTGTGAGAGTGAGAAGCTAAAACTCTCTATTGACTACCTGACTGGCCTGTACAAACTCTGGTGGTTCACAGTATGAATTTCAAAGCCTGTGTCCTGTAGCTCTTTTTAAGTGCAATTGATTCCTCTTCTCCAGTGTAGTTTCTCTTCTTCATGGCTCCTTGGAAGTCTCTTTTCAAAGAATGAGATAACAAGGTACAGCATATACTGGGGGTAGTTTAGTGGATGCTTTAACCATCCCATTCACTCCAGGGATGAGGGATTTGATCTAGAAATGGACTCAAGGCTAGAAATTAATTCAGGTGCCATGCCTCTTAGTTATTACTATTCAGATTAGAGTGTCCTATACTTAACCTGAATCTTTTATTCTTATACAGAATAAGTAGAATTTAGTAGACTTCCTCCCTATTTTATGTCTATGAATGACATGATCAACTTGCAAAGTAAGAGGTCTGCATTTGCCCATCTCTTCTGTTAATTACTTTGACACCTTTATGACAGTAACTACACTTACCTTCAACTTGGCAATTGATTATTGCTATTTTTTTCCCATGCTACTCCAGATATACTCACTCTCTCTGAAATTAGAATGATTAGTAGGCCAATTCAGTGATTATGTCCTACAAAAAGAAAGTGCTCAAGTTCTTCAAGAATATTAGGCTCCCTTCACAAATGTGTTTCATGCAGTGATGGTGAAAGATCACTTGCTTGATTCCTGAAGCAAGCAGATGCCATTGGGCTACACTGGCATGTGATAAGACAATCCTAAGCTTTCATTTAAAATATACCAGACTAGAGTAGAAGATTTTTCAGAGGGGAAAAAATATCCAAAATTCCTGCAATAGGTGTCTGGAACCAGAATCATCATCTGTCTTATTTTCTTGACTAGATAAAACTACAAATGTCTTACTTTCTGCCTTTAAAGTCCCAAGACCTTTAAAAAATCAGCCAACTATTTAAGTACTGTGCTGTCAAATCTAACATTTAACTAGCATCAAAATGTGTGAGTTACACAAGTTTCTATACAAGTATTTTTTTCTTGCCAGACATTCATTTTATTGTGTTTTTTTTTTGGAGGACTGAAAGAGTTAGATCTCACTTACCTAATGCCCTTTTGAGAAAACCAGAGACTCAGGGCAAGGTTCAAGTTGACAACAGACCCAGAACATGTCTTTAGAAGAAGAAAAACAAAACACACTTTTCTCAGAGCTTACTCTAGGAAAAAAGTGAGACTTAAATGCAAAGGTTAATTTTAATTGATTTTATTATTGCTTACATTGTATTTATCTATTAATATTTTACTAAAATGTATTCAAATTATTATATTATGTCACACTTTTTATTTCTGATCTTTGAACCCAAAATAATAGTTTATAGTTGTATTTTTTTAATTCAGTAGATTTGGCTATCAAAGAGAAACACAAAGCTTTACTTACGTTTTCCTAAAATGTCTAGCTAATGCTAGTGTACACAGAATGCTTAACAAAAATTAAAATAGAAATGCTACATATAATTACATGTGGTTCACTAAATCAGATTTCCCCCATGTGTAGGCTATAAAGGTATTAGGTCCCAATTTAGAATTATTGCTACTGCATGTTATTATTACTACTAATTATTACTACTAATGTTACTTTAAGAACTCCTTTCTAATTTAATTTTCCTTTGGGTTCTGTAGTTAGTTTTGTTTCTACCGTAAAAAGAAAGTGTTACTTTTGATAAATAAATATACATTTATAATAATGTAAAATCAAAAATAGAGCTAGAAACATTTAACATCTAAGAAATGAAATAAAAATATAAATATATCTTCTGAAATGCCTTAAAATACAAATATTTAAAAATAGTATTTAGGTTAGTCATCACAACAAAAATATATCACTTTGACTACTAATTAATAAAATAATTCATAGACAAAACAATCAGGAAGATATTTATAAATTCAAGACAATCTTTCTAGTGCCAGATATTTATCTTAATGACCACAAAAAGCAATAAGAACAGAATAAAATTCTGAATGGCCGACATATTTATTAAAAACAACCAGATTTACCATTCTAGATACCTAAATTATTTATTTTGTTAATTTTATTACTTTTTAGATTAATCTCCACTGTACTCAGGACTGCCTCCTGGCTCTGTGCTCAGGGATCACCCCTAATGCAGTATTTAAAGGACCATATGTTGGGCCAGAGTTTAAATCAAAGTCAGCCATATGTAAGCCTTATCTCTACACTCTCTGCCCCAGACACTCCAAATTATTTAATGCAAAGGCTTGAGTCCATTCCTAATGGTGCAAAATAACCAATACTTATTATTTTTATAACAAATATTTGAAAGTGGTATAAATATTGAGATATGGAATCGTATGGAATACTAATATTAATCAAGACACAGAGCAAACAAGAAAAAATATATCTCCATTGTGATGAACTGTCTACAAAGCAGCTTGAATGCTATGAAGACTCAGAAGATGAACCGTGCACCAGCCTCTCAGGCAGGTGAAAGAGAACTGGCATGAAAATGTTTGTCCAAGTCCAGTCAGACTGCTACAACAGAGGGATGTTATAATACAACAGAGGGATGCTACAATAGAGGAATGGCCTTTAAACAAGCGGTACATGTTTCTTACAGTTCTCAGGACTGAGAAGTCCAGGATGATTTGTTGACAGATTCAGTATCTGGCATGGACTTGCTTACTGACTGGGCCTTCACCTCATGTATGAGAATAGAAAATTCTCTAGGGTGTCTCTATAAAAACATGGATCCCATTGCTGAGGGCTCTGCCTTGCTTTCAATCACCTTCTCTCCCACTGCCAATACCACCAAACCTCACATTCTCATGTTAGCAAGAAAACCACCATAAAGGTGGCTTATTGTTTCTGATGTCAACATTTTAAAAATTAGTTTCTCCAAGTCAAGGAATAGACATGTTCCAACAGGAAAAACAAAAGCCATCATTTTCATGACAGCTGCACATGGAAGACTTCTCAAAAGACCTGCTTCCAAAGGTACAACTTACTGACTTGGGATCCACCCAAATGCTGACATAGGTCTCTTTGTCTGTCATCTGGCCCTGTGGCATGAGCTTTCAGTTCTGAATGCCTGCCTTACAGAAGCAGTTAAGTGTGTAAACTGCGAAAGTGACAGAGGGGTTCCTGGTACTAATGCTGGACAGAGGATAGTAAAATGTTTTAGTAATTTTAACACAAATAGCAAAAACATTATTAACAATAGTACCAATACCATCACATTGGGTGCTAGGATTTAACATTAATATTTTGTTTGTTTTTTGGGTCACACCCTGCAAAGATCAGGGGTTACTCCTGACCCGCACTCAAAAATTACTCCTGGCAGTGCTCAGGGGACTATATGGGATGCCAGAGATTGAACCTGGTCAGTGGCGTGCATGGCAAACACCTTACCAGCTCTATTGCTCCAACCCCGATTTAACATTAATTTTGTGGAAACATAACATGACTAAAACAAGGCACCACTTAAATTTCTCAAGGAGAGGAGACACCTGAGTAAGGGTTTAGGAGAGGAGGCAGAAGAGGTCTAGGAGGACGGATAGCATGAATATGTCCTTAGTTTAGAAAAAACACATCTGTATAAGAAGACACTACGGTTGCATTGCAGAGAGAGAAGGGAAGAAAGCACAAGAAAGCAATTTCAGATCTTGCAAGGTTTTGTGGACTGCATTAAGATTTTTTTGCTTTCATCTAAAGCTAGGAGATGTTTGACTATGTTTAGAGAGGTTTAATGAAGAAATAAGACCCCTTCATTTGTAAAGTTAATTTTAAGTTTCTCCAATTTGAAGCAGCCTTGGGCTTAACCCTAGACAATTTATACTACTCTAAATTTTATTTGGTAAGGTAAAGGAAAATTGTTGTAATATACACTGTATAAACTATGAGTCATTCTTTCCTAAATCACTGACAATTTCTACTTCATATATTTGTTATTTGGAATTATCCTTTCTTTAATATATTCAGTCCTGGTTTTCAACAACAGTTGATAAACAGTCATGAGATTTTACATATTCGTGGGGAATTATTAAATTTGTTACTTAGATCACCAAGAACATGGACCAAAATGCATTCAATACAGTTAGCTACAAGAATAAAAAGATGGAGTGCAGGTAGAAGGAGGAAGAGGATCAAGAGGAAAAATAAAAGGATATTTTATAAAAATTAAGATGGTGGTGTACGAAAACATAATATGGTGATCCAGGCAAATCATTACTTCACCAATGACTTTTCAAAATCATAATCAGTGAACAGCTTTTTTATTAAAACTTATGAGGTTAAGAGCCCCCCCACAATGTACAGGGATAAAAAAATTAAACATATAAAATGTTTATACTTGTTTAATTTTTTATATCTGTTGTATCGTTATATAGCTGTACTTATAAAGTTATTAAATTCTGATATCTATCTGAATCAAATGTAATTATGTCTGATTCTGATGCAAAAAATGTGCTGCTAAAGAAGTCTGCCTTCCATATATCTAAGTTTTATTCAGTTCTAAATATTGGTCTTACAGCAGAAAAATGAAGTTATATTCCTATATCCCTTCTTATATAAAAGTCAATTCAAATTGAACCAAAGACCTTGACAATAAACTGTATTCTGTTAGGTCATTTGATCACTTGACATCCCGTTATTCATCGATTTGCTCGAGCGGGCGCCAGTAACATTTCCGTTGGACCCTATCACGTGCCAATGTAGCCCAATGGCATCTGGTTGCTTCAGAATTATGAAGAGCCTCAAACTGTTCCTTCAGGGTCTTGACAAAGAAGTCTGACCATCTTGCAGGTGGGTGGCCACGTGATCTTTTGACATCCCGTGGGATCCAGTCGGTAATGGCTCTAGTCCAGCAGTCATCTCCAAATCGCATTACATGTCCAGCCCATCTGATTTTCGATGCCTTGGCAAATGAGACAGTGTCCCTGACTCTGGAACAGCGACAGAGGTCCGAGCTCTAGAATCCTTCTCTCACTTGAGTGAGGCGTGATATTCCAAGCATAGCTCTTTCGATTCATCTTTTGGAGACCGAATAGCATTCTCATCCTGCTAAGGAAAAGGTAAGCAGAATTCTCGGGGAAGTAACCCCCAAAGGTATCTTCAATGATATGACTACATTGTCAAACAGAACAGAAACAAACATAAACAAGTGGGACTACATCAAATGAGGAAGTTTCTGTAGCAAAAGGAACTCAGCTAAAATCAAAAGACACTCAATAATTGGAAGAAAATATTTGCACATAATACAACAAATAAATGGTTTTTATGTGTCAGGGAGCCATTGGGGTTCCCAACAATATCACGGAAAGAGTTCCCTTTTATCTCAAGGTCCAGCATCAGATGGACAAACCGCAAGTTCAGGTCAGTTCCAAAAAGCCTTTACTAATTACCAATAATAAAACAAGCTCTGCTAGTACAATCCAAGATAATCGGATTCCCAGACCTCTAGCTCTTAGATTTAGGACCCTGCACTTGGGCCCAGGTCTCCCACCACAGTGGATGAATCTGCCTCAATCAGTCCCTTTATACACCCATGATCCATAATACTGTCTTCAGGTGGGTTGCACTAAGGAATTAATGAATCAGTTTTCAGGTGTATATGTTATGTGGTGCCATACCTTTGTTTCAGGTGTAAACACATGATAGTCCCTTCCTCCAAGATTGTTTCTTGTGTCAAAACACTGGAGAGAGAAAAAGAGAGAGAAAGAGAGAAAGAGAAAGAGAGAGAGGAGAGAAAGATGACTGGTATAAAGAAATACATCTTAATGGATTAATGGATGTATATTCATGGGGAGAATCACATCGTAATTTCATTGATTTCATGCAATCTAGATGGTACCCACAAGGTCCTTCTTATTTCTACTTTGCAGCAGGGTAATTCTGAGTGTCCTGAAAGGGTCATGCTCAATTGCCTGAGTGCCAACTAGCAAGACCCTTCTTTTGATCTTGAAGACTTGATAAAAAGTAGTCTCAAATTGATAAACCAGTACCAGGTGGTGATCTCCTGGTAAATTCTAATTGTTCGCACCGGGACTAGTGGGTGATAAAAGAAATTGTAGCCAATCTAGATAGCATTGAAATCATAGTGGAGATTAAAATAATATAATAATATTCCAAAAGTTATTAATTCAGAGTCAAAATGATTCCTGTAACTGCCATACCCTCCATCAGTGTTTACACAAAAGAGATTTCATTAGCATGAACTCTTGCTTAAAGATAAGTAAAAATAGCTTAAATTATAGGTAGCTTAAACAGCAAAGACCCAATACTTGCTAGACTGTGTCACCTAACAAGTATATATTTATTAAATAGCCAGGTTATGGAAGGAATCCAGGTGTCCAATGACAAGAGAGAATAATGAAGCTTTGGTATAAGCACAGTGGAATACTACTTAGAAGACTGATAAAATAATGCAATTTGTAGCAATATGAACTTGATTGAAGGATCTTATGCAGAGTGAAATAGGTCAGGAAGACAAAGTCAAACATTAAATGTTCTCACTAATCTGTATGTCTAGGTATGGTAACAAAAATTGGCAAACACTGGCTCTATAATACAGAAACAAAATACCACAAAAGAGAAGAATGAAGAGTGAAAACAAGAAGATGAGAAAAAACTCAGAAGCAAAGGTCAGGGGTCTTTGACTATACTATGGAATGGAGAAATATCTGTGTGTGTATATATATATGTATACATATATATATATATATATATATATATATATATATATATATATATATTTGCGCCACTAGATCCAACTCTAAATTAAACTCTAACATAGCATGGTACCCAAATCACAACATTTAAACTATTTAAACTTTTGGGGCAGCAATGATCTGTAGCAGGAAGTGGTCCACAGGGATGGTATATGTTCTGAGGACTTGTTTAGAAGTGACCAAAGTGGGGCTACTGAAAGATTTACTGAAGAACTGGACCAAATTAAACATATCAGGGCTACAGTCATAAATTTTCTGTAACCTTAGAGAGTGATCTCTGCAATGTCTGCACAGGGAATTTATAAATTATCACATTGCTATCCCATTTATTTTTGTTTTATTTTGAGAGTCTCTGGAGATGTATTTTTTGTCTTTCTGATCTGGAAGGCTCAGACCATGAGAATAATCCTGACAGAGATACAAAAGCACAGTACGCTATAACTAGGCCTTCTAGGATAATTGACTCTAAGAATATTTACTACTATAAATGTTTTACTCTCATACGTTAGAGAAGAAAAGCTTGACTATGTATAGTCATCACTTAATGCAAAATGACCTTTGAGAAAGATATAATTATAATGATTAAATACATATTTTTTATTAAAATATCACTACCTCTGCCAACTAATGCTGGAAGCATTCTCATTTCCATACATTGAAAGTTAAAGCACTAGAATAATTCCTACTAAGATTTCTCACCATTTTCAGGATATAGCCACTTTTAAATATTGTTATGAGACTCTCATCAAATGTAAGTACATATAGAAATAAGATGTGTAAACATTGAAAAAGAGAGGAAAACACTTTTTCATTACTAAATATTCTACCCAAGTAATTAATGCCAAGCCAAATACGAAACTGCTAAAATTAGGTTCCTTGTTACAACACAAAATGTCAATATTTTCACATAGTTTAGCCATGCAATAAAGGAGAAGATAATAGACAAATTGCATTTCTCATGGATAATATGACATACAAAAAAAGGGGACATGAGAAGGGCTATTTATAATTGTCAGAATCGTATAACTGAAGCTTAATAAAAAAAAGTCTTTGTTGCTGTTAAAGTTAGGAAGGCTGTCAATTGTGGAATTTCCGTAAAACAGTGCAGATAAGACCAGATTTAATGAGTTCACAACAGCTAGGTGATAATTCTTCTTTGTGGGAAGGAAGTATAAAGTCTTGTAAATAAGTAGATGAAATCCTGCTAGCAGGTCACTTACCCTTCTTACTTGGAGGCACTAGTCCAGACAACAAGTGGGAGAATGGGGTCAGTCTGTCCAGAGTCACATCTTCCTTGTGCAGATTGATGCATTTAGAGGCAGAGAAACCATAAACCTTAGTGCAAAGGTGAAGAAGCAACGTATCATCTGTGGAAATCTCCCCAGTGACCCATACTTCCTTGCACATTTGACACTTTTTCTAAGAAAGAGAATTTGCTCATCAATAGTAAAGTGCTATAATAAAATAGGACATTCACTTGATAACATAGAAATAACCATTACTAAAACTAGAATAAAGACATGTGAAAATATTTTGCATAACTTAATCTAGAGTTTGTACTCTCAGTATTCGTATGTAGGAAATGCTTACAAATAAATTAAAAGATCATCTTAGGAAAAATACATACACATGCCATTATGTAAAAAGCTGATTAAATTTCATGATTAGCATCATATTGAATAAAAAATGTAATATCAAAGGAATGAAATAATGTTTCATTATGAAATAGAGAAATAATGAAGTAATGCTTAGTCAAAGGTTTTAAGTTTAATAAATGTATATTTATGCTATCATTTTATAAATAGTTTAAGTATTATAATTCTATAAAGAATTCACAAGCTGTTGGGATGCAAACTGAAGCAACTTACTTGGAGAATATTGCAAAATTCTTCCAAATATACCTTCCCCTGATCTTGTAATTCCATTTTAGGGAATATAACTATCCATACATATCATATCATATATTTGGTTATAAGAATATTTATTTACTGCAGCATGATTTTTACAGTGAAATTGGGAAACTCTTTATATTTCCAACAGTATTAAGTGGCCTGAGGACTCATCTACAAAATTGAACTTACCAAGGTGGGAGAAAGCAGGGGTGGAGACTCATTGGAGAACTTTAGACAATTTTGGAGAGAAGCAAATTGTGAGGATGTGGTGCATGGTGGGAATTTGTATGTCTGAAATAATATCATTATCAGTAGTATAAATAACAATGAAGATAATAAATTTAAATACTTTTAAAAGGTTGAAAATCCCATGTAAATACCAAGGAACCTTTAAAAGATGTGACCTGAATATTTAATATTGAAAGAAAAACTGAAATTTTCAAACTCCGGTTTGAGCATTTTATATACTTACATATGCATATTTAGCAATGCTCAGCATAGTTTTCTATTCACAATGCATTTTTTTTCTTATCTATGTTTAAGAGCAATAGAAACAAAAGTTTAACGTCTGTGTATTAGGGTAGAAAAGTCTTGATACCATTTAGGGAAAAGATGGATAAGGTAAAGAAAATCAACTAGTTTGGCACGACCGATTCCCAAATTGCATCACAATCTGCTCTAGTCAAAGAAAATGTCAGCCTGCAGACTCACCCAGGGAAGAATTTGTTTGGTTTGGACTTCATTCACTCTGTCGAGAGAACTATTCACTTGCTTCCTAAGTGGCCCTTTAATCTGGAACTGAAACTTGGAAAGGCAGTCTACTGGATAATGCCCTGCTTGCTCAAAGGCTCAGTGACTTGAGTCTTGTTTTATACTGTGGTGTTTGAACTGCAACTAATCAATCCTGAACAATGCATCTAAACAAACAAAATGAGGAGGTGCCAGCTCTAGCTAGGGACAGACGTCCTGAGTGATGGAAGTCTCATTCTCTGCCTTCCTGTGCAGCTAAGACAGCCTCACAGGAGAGACAGAATTTAGGAGATGAGTTTAAGGAGAACTGCGTGGGTATCCAGGGACAAAATAAGGAATATGCTTTATTCTGTTAAAGTGAAAATATACATCATTACTCATCTGTCTCTTGTAATCGAAACTTTATAGTCAGAGGCAATGGCACATTTGGTGACAGGACTCATTTGGTGAAAAACAAGAGTAAATGG
Source organism: Cryptotis parvus (assembly GCA_021461705.1). NCBI lineage: Eukaryota > Metazoa > Chordata > Mammalia > Eulipotyphla > Soricidae > Cryptotis > Cryptotis parvus. The sequence continues at coordinate 12,839 of JAJIBD010004378.1, forward strand.
CGATAAAGTGAATCAAACTGTACTTTTTGTGGTGTGTTTTGCATTGCTCCCCCAACCATTAGAGGTTATCACTGTGATTACACTTTTATTGCAAAATGTCATGGCTTTTTTTTCCTTTTGAGTCACACCTGATAATACTCATGGGTTACTCCTGACCCTGTGCCTGGTAATTACACCTGGTGGTACTCAGGGGACCATATGGGATGCTGGGGATTGAACTTGGGCCAGCCTCATGCAAAACAAATGCCTACCAGCTGTACTATTGCTCCAGCATCCTGACATTTTTAACACAAATAATTTTTAATCTTATGTCTTCAAATAACAGGTTGAAGAAGAAAGGGTCAAAAATATCTTTCCTGTTCTTCAAGAGCATAAACAGGGCCTGGAGAGATAGTACAGTGCCTAGGACAATTACTTTTCATGCGGCTGAACTGGGTTTGAACCCTGGCACCCCATACCGTCCCTGAGCACTGCTCAGGGTAATTCTTGAGAGTAGAGCCAGGAGCAAGCCCTGAGCATCACTGACTGTATCCCCAAAACAAACAAACAAACAAACAAACAAAAAACCCAAAAGTATAAATAGGGCCTCTTTTCAAAAACCCACAACAGGGATCTTTGTACCTATGGTTTTTGTTTTGTTTAATTTTTAGTTTATTAAATTTTCAAAGTTCCTGATATTTGAGTTTTAGAAATATAATGTCACACCAATTTCACAACCAGTGCCAACTTTCCTCCCCCAGTGTTATTAAGTTCCCTCTCATCTCTTACCCCTAGCAGGCCACCTTAACAGGCACAATTTAACATTTGTTTGTTGTCGCTTGGGTCTCATGTTACTGATGGTGTAGTTAGGGTCTATAGCTATACCACTTCCCCACCTTACTAATGCATCTGAGGCCCTTGACCCCTGCTCTCCCATTACTTCCCTTTCTCATCTTCCTACTTGTCCACTCAATTTCTTTCCTTTTCTGTCGTTCACAACCCTATACTCTGAAATCATGGATAATATAGGCAACCCCCATTTACTACATTACATTCCTTTATCCGTTACTCTGTGTACCTAAGATAAATGAAATCATCCTGTGTTTGCCCTTCTTCTGGCTTATTTGAACATGTATATTCAGCATGTATTCATATATACAATCAACATATATTCCAGTTCCATATAGGTTGCATCAAATTGCCTTCTTTCACATTCCTTGCAGAAACACAGCATTCCATTATATATATATATATATATATATATATATATATATATATTTGCCACATGTTCACAATCCATTTATCTGTCATCAGACACAAAATTGATTCTTTATCTTAGCTTTTGTACTAAGTGCTTCAAAATAGTGTTTGTATTATGTTCCTTTGAATCAATGATTTTGTATCATGGGGATAGATACCCAAAAGGGAATTGCTGGGTCCTATGGCAGCTCAATTCTAAATTTACTGAGGGCTCTCTGTACATTTTACCTGGGATTGTACCAGACAGCATTCCCACCAGCAGTAAATGAAAGTTTCTTTGTTACCAAATCCCAGCCAACACAGAATGTTTCCACTATTTTTGATATGTGTCATACTTACCTGTGTTAAATATTTCATTTTCATCTTGTTTATGTCTGTTTGATTTTATTTTCAAATTCCATAGAAGAATTAAGACCATTGATTATTTCTAGTTACTGTTATTTTTCTGCTGCAGCATAAAATGGCATATATATATATATATCCAATGTAGCATATATATTCAATATATGGCATATATATCCAATCCAGTGGATTCCAAGAAGCAAAATGTGAAGAGAGTCCTGAAGACTCTCCTGACTTTATTAGACACATTTCCTAATTATAGGGACCATTTTGTTTTCATAATATTCCTTAAACACGAAAAATATGCCTCTGAAGATTTCCAACACAGACAGAATCAAACATAATACAATATGAAAGTTACCCTTTAGCCAATTGGATTTGCAGCAACAAGTTTTAACTCAAGGGGTTTGAATTTGGTTATCTTAATTGTTTCAAAATATAAGACAGTACTTCCTCTTCTTTCTTTCAAGTATATATTGACCATTCTCAAACAATGTGTGATTTTGAACTCACTAAAGTGATGGGGAGGCTGTATCAGGAGCTTCGAAATGGTAGGGGAAGGAAAGGAGAGGAATAAGAGGAGACATGGTCATTTATTGGGGTGCAAAGGTGGGAGGAGCAAATGTACATGCCTGATGATTCCTTCAATTTTATTTCCTAAGTTACCAACCATCAAGTGTTGAACACCTCTTATGAGTCAAAACTCGGATGGGAACTTTTAACTGCACATGCATCTTCTAGCCTTTTGAATGATATAGGGAAAATTGATTGGCTTTCAAAATTACCTCAAAACATTACACTTACTTTATATAAAATAATAACTATTTTGCAAAACTATTGACTGAAACAGTATTCCTAATTCAACAGAACATATTAAATGACAAAATTCTTATTTCAAGTTATTATTAATTTGAAAAAACAAGGGCCGGAGGGATAGCATAGTGGATCTGGTGTTTGCCTTGCACACGGCTGACCTGGGTTAGATCCTCGGCATCCCTTATGGTCCCCCAGAGCACCGCCAGGACTAATTCCTCAGCAAAGAACCAGGAGTAACTTCTGAGTGTCTTTTTTGGGTTGCAGGGTAAGACCCAAAAAGAAAGAAAAAAGAAAAACATAATTGCAGAAATTTTGAACGATATTTTAATTTTTTTTTCTTCTTGGGTCACACCCAGCAATGCTCAAGGGTTATTCCTGGCTCTGCACTCAGGAATTATTCCTGTGATGCTTGGGGGACCATATGGGGTACCAGGAAATCAAGCTCGAGAGGGCCATGTGCAAGGCAAATGCCCTACCTGCTATACTATCGCTCCGCCCCAGTATTTTAACTTTGTATCTTAAATTACAAGTAATGTCAGGTGGACAGTATAGATAAACAATGTATCAGTATTATTTACTGGTGAAAGCTTTAATAAATGTCATTTTAATAATATGATAGCTTTCCTAACAATTTTTATAGGTGAAACTGCCATACTAAAAAAAAACCTCATACTGCATAGTGGCTTTTAGTAAAGATTGTCATCATTATTTATATAAATTTTAACGTGCTTTAAATTGTGATGACACCATTTTTCCACTTGTTATGTTGAGAGAAGAAAATTATTTTTTCTTACATTGGCAGTTAATATTAAGATTAATTACTGTAGACAGTAGGAAATACATTTTAAGCGTTTTGCTTTTGGCAGAGGGGTGGGAGTTTTGGTGAAATGATATCACCCATGCCGAACCCCTCTTTTGACATTGATGATCACTTCTTTGTAGAATGGTGAGATCCTGCTGGTGAATCAGTAATACAGCTCATGAAGTATCTTGATGTATTGGGTTTGACTGCTCTGTTTGGCTAGGGCTTTGATGACCGCTTCAGTCTCCACAGAATCAAAGGCTTTCTTTGAATGGGAGACAGAGTGGCATCCTGAACTCCCTACAAACTTCAATGAGCTTGGTTACCATGTGTATGTGGTCGATTGTGCTGAATCCTTTTCGGAAGCCAGCTTGCTCTCATGGTTGCTCTTTCATCTAATGTTCTGCCAATCCTGTTCAGGATGACTCGAGTGAACAGCTTGTGGATGACAGACAGCAGGCAGATGGGGCGATAGTTGCCAATGTCGTGGATGTCTCCCTTCTTGAATAGTAGAACTGTCTTGCTGATTTTCCAATGGGAGGGCACCTTGCATTCAGACAGGTAGCATGTGAAGAGCCGAGCCAGTGTATTGATGAGTACTGACGGCAGATTCTTCAGGTGTATAGATGAGTACTGAAGGAAGATTCTTCAAGAAGAAGAATCTTCCTTTCTGCATTATACTCTGTATAATTATACTCGACTCAGACACATGGAGCAGAGCTGCTACTGACTCTCCCTGTGCTCAGCTGATCATGAGGCATCCAGGAGGGAAGGCAGGTTCTAGCCCTGGCCTGCCATAACAATAGAACCTCACAAGAAGCCAGAGGAACCCCCCACACCATGGCGACCGCCATTTTCAACATCTGGACTCCACAGCTTGTCAGAGCTCCACCCAAGAGAAAAGGCATCTCAAGCCTTGCTCATCAGAGTCCCACTCTACAGCGAAGACTATATCAAGCCCAGATATGCCTGATCCAGAGACTCAGATACATGGGGCAGAACTGCTATTGGATCTCCCTATGCTCAACTGATCATGAGGTGCCTGGGAGGGAAGAAGAGTTCTAGGCCTGGCCCACCATCCCAATAGAGCCTCACAAGAAGCCAGATGAACCCCGACACCATAGGGCCGCCATTTTCAATATCTGGACTCCACAGTTCATCAGAGCTCCACCCAAGAAAAGCTGATCTCTCCCCATTGCCGTTCATTAGTCAATGCGTGAGATGAGAGTTTACTACTGAGAGTGTACCACCTGCACGGCAGAGCCTAGCTAACTACCCGTGTTGTATTTGATATGCCAAAAACCAGTGGCCAGAGCCATATCACAGTGGGTAGGGCATTTGCCTTGTATGTGTCCGACCTGGGTTCAATCCCGGCATCCTATATGGTCCCCTGAGCACTGCCAAGAGTCATTTCTGGGTGCCGAGCCAGGAGTAACCTCTGAGCATTGCTGGGTGTGACCCCCCAAAAAAAAAAGGTATGCCAAAAACCAGAAACAATTATAGACCTCATTCTTATGACCTGAACAAGTGATTTAAGGCTTTTCATGTTCCTGGAGTGTGCAGATGCCCTTGGGCTACCCTAGCATGAGACAGGAACTATGTAGATATTATTGGTGCCTGCTCGAGCAAATTGATAACAATGGGATGACAAGTGACACAAGTGATACTCTGTATATCATCTAAAATTCTCTTAATTTAACGTGAAAGCTAAAACTATGCCTTTAACCTTTTCTCTTTCCCTTGTCTGTCATAGATCATATCATAATCTCAATTGCAATGTCTCAATAATTTTTATACAAACCCAAACTTCATCAGGCTAAAATTATTTCAAATTCACATTTTTCATTTCTCTGCTAACTTGGAAACGGCTTATTTATGTTCTTTAATGATAACTATGACAAGTTCATGTGAGTATGGGTGAGTTTTTGAAGCAGAGTGAGAGTCTGATCTGTTTTCTATAATCTAAAGCAGTTGATTTTGTAAGTCTGAACTTACATGCTAATATCTTGATATTTTCTCTTCAAAATTTTCTTTACTCATGACTGTCAATTCATATTTGAGGGAGGTCATAAATATCTTTATAGGTGTATTGATACTTTAAATTTCTCATCTGTCATTTTATTTTATGACACACTCTAATTTTTTTTCATCTTCGTACAAACTATTATTCAGGAGCTGCTGACCAGGGAGCAAGTGACCACTGTTCAGTTCAATAACATTCTGCACCTTCAGTTATCCAGTGATTAAATCTGCTTCTCAAATCTCTGGGGGTTGTGAGTTGTGTCCCCAAAATCAAGTTCCAATTTTTAACAGAACTAGTACATCTGTGCATTTTGAGGGGTTTTTTACTCCAACATTAGTTGGTTTTCTTTTTCTCTGATTAGACACAGATCATGTAATCTGACAATTAACAAGTATCACCACTTAAGTTCTTCATAATCCTTCCCTCACCTAATTTGTAAGTATTCTCTTTTTAGGGAGCATTGCATCCTGTATGGTCCCCCCGAGCATTTCCAGGAGTAGTTCCTGAATGCAGAGCCAGGAGTAACCCTCTGAGCACTATTGGTTGTGACCAAAAAAGCAAACAAAACAAAACAAAACAAAGAGAAGCTAGAGTAATTTCTTTGCTGTTGGGTTGAGGGAAATCAGCCATTTGGGAAGGGGGCAGTGGTCAGACTTCAAATTCAGTGGAAAAGTAGTTTTCTTTGCAGAGAACCTTTACATTCTTGGTCAAACTGATTCCTAGATATTTGATTTTCTGTGGCGCAATTGTGAATGGGATAGTTTCTTTAATGTCCCTTTCTTCTCTTTCGCTGTTTGCATATAGGAAGGCCATTGACTTTTTGGGTATTGATTTTGTACCCTGCCACTCTACTATAGGAATGTATTAATTCTAGGAGCCTCTTGGTAGAGAGTTTCGGGTTTTCCAGGTATAATATCATTTCATCTGCAAATAGTGATAACTTGGCTTCTTCCCTTCCTATCCGGATGCCCTTAATGTCTTTTTCTTCCCTGATTGCTATGGCAAGTACTTCCAGTACTATATTGAATAGAAGTGGTGAGAGTGGGCAGCCTTGTCTTGTCCCCTGATCTTAAGGGGAAGTCTTTCAGTTTTTCCCCATTGAGAATGATGCTCCCTCTGGGTTTGTAGTAGATGGCCTGGGTTATCTTGAGGAAGGTTCCTTCAATCCCCATTTTACGGAGAGCTTTTATCATGAACGGGTGTTGAATCTTGTCAAATGCCTTCTCTGCATCTCTTGATATGATCATATGGTTTTTATTTTTCTTTTTGTTGATATGATGTATTATGTTGATTGACTTGCAGATGTTGAACCATCCTTGCATTCCCGGGATGAATCCCACTTGGTCATGGTGTATAATCTTTTTGATGACTCTTTGCATTCTATTTGCTAGTATTTTGTTGAAGATCTTAGCATCTGTATTCATCAGGGAGATTGGTCTGTAGTTTTCGGATATTCACCCAATACCCATCTGACAAGGAGTTAATATCCAGGATATATCAGGCACTGATAGCCCTTCACAAGAAAAAACAGCCAACCCCATCAAAAAATGGGGAAAAGAAATGAACAGAAGCTTCCAAATAGAAGAAATTCAAATGGCCAAAAGGCATATGAAAAAGTGCTCTTCATCTTTAATCATCAGCAAGTCAAAACAACAATAAGGTACCATCTCACACCACAGAGACTGGCACACATCCAAAACAGCAAGAACAACTGGTGCTGGCATGGATGTGGGGAAAAAAAGGGACTCTCATCCACTGTTGGTGGGAGTGCCGGCTGGCCCAGCCCTTTTGGAAAAAAAATATGGGCATTCCTCCAAAAACTAGATATTGAGCTCCCATTTGATCCAGCAATAGCACTCCTGGGAATATACCCGAGAGACTGAAAAACACATAGCAGAAACACTATCTGTACTTCTTTATTCATCTCTGCACTATTCACTGTAGCTAGAATCTGGAAACAACCTAAATGCCCGAGAACAGAGGACTGGCTAAAGAAACTGTGGTTCATCTACACTATGGAATACTATGCAGCTGTCAGAAAAGATGAAATTATGAAATTTACCGAACGAAAAGGCAGATTGAAAACTCACCATTGAATATACACAAAGAGACTTAAGTGATAAACTCTAAATATCTGCAGGGCTAGCCACAATGTGTAAAGGAAGAGGGAGAGAGATGCAGAGAGAGAGAGAGAGAGAGAGAGAAAAGAGAAAACTGGGGTACCTGGAAATGGGGCAGCCTGGTGGAGGGATGGGTGCTGGAATACTGTATTACCAAGAACCAATTATGAACACCTTTGTAATTGTATGTATCACGGTGGTATAATAAAAAATTTAAAAAAGTAAAAAAAAACTCAGTGGAAAAGGAATGAAACACAAAATCTTAGTACCTACCAATTCTGTATTTTATGTGATGGCACATATGACCCCAAAATTTAGTCTCTTAAAATATCAGTTATTGTCACATAATTTCTCTGGATTTTGAGTTCAGGAACGGGCTTATGATTTTTTTTGTTGTTGTTCTTTTCAGAAAGCTCTTCAGAGTTTAGTTCAATGTCAGCTGGGGTTCATTTATCTGAACGCTTAATTGGTACTGGTAGATCATCTTCCAAGGTGACTTCCTATCATGGCTGGAAGTCTGGAAGGAAATTTATACCATCTTATCCATTGATTTTCCCATAATACTTCTTGAATGTATTCTTTTTTTGTTTGTGTTTGGGCCACACATGAGACATTGAGATGTTACACCTGGTTGTATGCTCAGGAATAATTCCTGACTTTGCTCTGAGGACTATATGGGATGCCAGGGATTGAACCTGATCAGTCACATACAAGGCAAACACCCATCTGCTGTACTCTTGCACTAACCTTTTAAATGGCTTCTTGGCAGGATAGTTACTATAGAGGGAGGAGACAAATTTGACAAAGGAGACAAATGACTTGTTGTAAAGAGTTATTTTCCATCACCTCCTTCATACTCTCCTGGTCATACAAGGCTATTCCTGCTTCAGTATAGAAGGAAATTTCACAAGAAGAGGAACTCTATGAGGTAAAAAGTACTTGAAGCCATTTGGGGACTGATTCTAAAATGTCATAGGTATTTTATATTCTTTCTTTCATTTTTATCTTCTCGTTGTAGTATTTTTTATTTTTGTGCATTGGGATTGGGGAAGTTCCCAAGCAAAGTTCAGTAGAGAGAAACCCGAGCAGATATTGAGAACTGAGATCTTCTCCCAATAATATTCAATCAACCAGGCCAAATGGCTCAATACTAGGCCCAGTGATGCAGTACTGGATCTCTGGGGCCAGCAATGCTGAGGCCTGCTAAGGCCAAACCCAAACCAGAGATTCTCGAAGGGTAAACACAGAGCCAGATATCAAAGTAGATGCCCTACTCAAGCAAGACATGTGATAATGAGCCTCTTAGCTATTTATTTCTATTGTAATAAATCTCACGTAGCTTGTCCCTCCAAGATTAGTTAAGTCTGAGTGTGGCCAGAGGCCATATGGAATATAGTAAACAGTCAGAGCAACTGATTCTGGAAGGAGTTGCATATTGGATGGGGTAGGAAAGGGTGACTGAAGATAGAACAGAAAATGGTAAGTATTAGAATGAATTATCTTACTTCTGTTCCATTCTGTTGATATTGGAGGTTATTGGAGACATGGGATCTGGATCTGGAGTGAGTGGAATATATGGGAATACAACAGTAACAAGAAGAAAGCATAAACAAAATTGTGTTTAAGATGAGAGGGGGAGCTAGGGTAGTGACGTGACCTGAATTAAGTGCAGTCTAAGGCCATTCAGGGTGTGATGGCAGACAATAACTGTGCCTTAAAGGATTCAGAGTGTGTCCTGGAACAATATTGAAACAGATCCATTACATCTTTCCTAAGTCTCTGCTCTTCTGAAATAAGGCCTGTTCTGGAAAGAGTTCAACTCCTCTCTTCTGATGTTTCTTATTTGGAGAGCTAAGTGAATTTTAATTGTGATTTATTTGATGATTATCTGCTTGGGAAAACAGGAGCCCCTGAAGTTTTCCCAGAGAACATCCCTGCTGAGAACTGTTGAACTGGCGGGGAAGCTGATCTTTCACAGGTAATGGTGTAGTTGAGACCCTATTACTTGCTTTTAGCTTTAAGAAAAATATTGTTGAAATGGAAGCAGACAGAGAGGGCAAGCGGCAAACATACTGCTCTTAGGCTCTTCCACATGAACCAAGGCTAAAAGGCTGGAAATCCCTTTTCAAGAGCTGCCAATGGCACAACTGCATTTTAATGTACTGCAAGTCCTTACGGGCAGATGCTTGATTTCATTTTTTTTATCTGAATTTCTGATGTAAAGGAACCCACTGCAACTTTTAACTTGGCCAGTGTCTGAAAACCAGGCTGCTGGATTCTGAAGTACGCCTTCTGTGGAATGTGTTCTTTTCATCTTTGTTCCCTAAATCTACTTTTTATTTGCCTGCATAAAGGAAAGAGAGTCCCTTTAATGTTATGTGGATAAAAGCCACAAGAAAGAGATAAAGCTCTGAGCATGTACTGGGCCCTTAGGGGTAGACTGAGCACAGAGTTTTGGATGGCTCTTTTCACCAAGAAAGGCTCTTTGCTAGTTTAGACAATTACAGACAAGACAACCAAGACAACTGTGGTTTAATTTGCATTAATTGAGGACTATCCCATTGTGTAGAAGAAGATTTCAGCAATGATAGACTTAGAGTGATGTGCATCTATAACCCACATTCAAATGATTATTACATCGATGGGAAAACAAATAGCTTAAATGGTGTTTTAGAGTTATTCATTTTTTTGGCTGCTGATATTCACCAGAATCATCAAGTATGGCTTAAAGAAGATTATTTCTCTGTTTTAATGCTTTATTCAAATTCTTTATCAAAGGCCAAGAATGTAGTTCCTTTGGCATGGTACCCTATCAGCTTTGTGTGCATTTCTTTAGTGTTGTCTCTGTGCTTATTTTAAGAGTTTAATTACAGGTAGGCTCACTGTGTATTCCCTTGTCCTTCTGTTGGTCTTCCTAACAACCTTAAAGGCAACCAGAATAATTCAACTCTCCTCTTATTAAGATAGGGTGCTTTTTGCTTATAAATTAAAACTTGACAAATGTTATGAATAACATATATAAACATACATATATACATATATATTTCAAAATAAATATGATGAGAATTGATAATGGTTGAAAAATCCTTTTCTTTACATTATTTAAATTCCAAAGTTGAGTTGAGCACAATGAGATTATTTTCCATGGGGGAAAAATCAATGTTTCTAATTTTTAAATTAAAGCTATTGCTAAACCTTTATCTGTTTTCATAAATATTTTGGCACATACATATTGTAAACAGGTAGGCAGATAGAAACTGGTGAAATTGGCAGTGTATGGAAAATGCAAAGGGAAGTTTCTATAAATAATTATGAGAATTTTCTAATATCATATTAGTGAGCTATAAAACCTAAAGAAAAATGGAAAATCAAATCCCATTTTTACTTTTAATTCAAATGGAAAGAAGCTATTTTGGTCTTTGTATAGACCCAGAAAGAGCTTGTGCTTCTGAGCTGAGCTTTACCGTATTATTAGGTGTGCTCCACTGAGTCAAAAAATTCTCTGAGCCAAAAAAGGTTTGGACTGAATTTTCTGAAATGCAGAACATCAACATATGTTTGAAAATATCTATAGTAAACCCTGAGCTGTTTCAGTGAAAACACTTTGGCCTTGCTTCCTCTAAAACCTTATTCATATGCTCAAGTAAACAAGCCAAAGAATTTAGACTACAAAAACAGAAGTCAAGGGGGAAGGCCCCTGTCGAGGCTGAAGCCATCCCACATTTCCAATATTTCCAGATTTGGGGTTCTCTGTTCAGCACATGAACTAGCTCTAATGTTCTGCTCCTGTCCATAAGCCCTTTTAACTAGTGAGATTTGTTGCTGGATGATTCTAAATGACCATCGTCCGCTAACAAAGCCATCCTATTTACACATGGGCAGATGAGTTGGAAAATGGGTAGTTCAGGAACATTTCATGAGGTCCCATAAATCTTCAGTAAATTAAAGCTCATTCCCCACTTTTTCCCTTGTGCTCTCTTTGTCTTGCTAATACACATTATGCCTTGGCTGGCTTCACACTTTCAGGCTTCTTGGAGGTGAGGCCTGTACAAAGCTGCAGATGTGGAACCGGAGAAGACCTTTGCCCTAATGTTACCCATTAACATCAGCGTGGTCCACAGAAGAATTGTACTGCAGTTCTCCAGTCTCAAAAGAGTTCTCTGGGTCCTTAGGGGTAGACAGGGCCTCAACTCACAAATTGGAAGCTTAAAAAAACAAGAACAGAGAAGGAAAGGAATGGAGAAGATCTCCGTGTTTAAGTCATTGTTTTCTGTTTATTGGTTTTAAATATCTAGAGAAAGAGAATGGGACATAGTCTTGTAATTTATAAAATTAAAAATTAAAGTAAGTGTTTGAATTAAAGACAAGAGTAAAAAGAAAACTGGCATTACATTTTATCTCTGTTGTGATGATTTGTGTTAAATTTCTCATATGTACTTTAAGAAAGGAACTTATCCATACTGTCCTGCATGCAGGTTGTTTCATACCAGACAAATAAATAGAAAAGTGAAAAATGGCCTAAAAATAATTTTCTTGATACACACAGTGCTCATTTAACTCAATAAGAAAAACTAATATTTACCCTATGGAAAAATTGGTGTAATATATAAAGGAGTACTTAAGTTAGAAAAAGCCAACAATAAGTTTTGCCCTCTCAGTGGAATACAATATGAAACATCAACTGATCATGCTATATCCTATTGGTTTAATATAATTTTATAAGGTCAACAATAACCAGCATTATTAAAGATACTAGGAAATGAATATGTTCTAATAATATCATCTCGTTCATTCATGGGAGGAAATGATTTTGTACAACAATGTGCCTGACTATCAAATAAAAGGAATATGTATTCTTTAAGTTAGATACTGCACTGTCAGTGTTTCTCTTATTGATGGAATTTGTACACTCTTACAAATATATATGCCGGACGGAGTGATAGCCCAGTGGGTAGGGCATTTGCCTTGCTCGCGGCCGGCCTGTGCCGGACCGGGTTCAATCCCGGCATCCCATATGGTCCCCTGAGCACCGCCAGGAGTAATTCCTGAGTGCGGAGCCAGGAGTAACCCCTGAGCATTGCCGGGTGTGACCCAAAAAGCAAAAAAAAAAAAAATATATATATATATATATATATATATATATATATATATATATGCTATCACTGTATCACTGTCTTCCAGTTCATCATCGATTTGCTCAAGCGGGCACCAGTAACATCTCCATATGACCTGTCTCATGCAAGTAGAGCCTAAGGACACCTGCTTGCTCCAGGAACATAAAGAGCCTCAAACCATTCCATCAGGTCATGGGAATGAGGTCTATAATTGTTACTGGTATCTGGCATATCAAATACAACACGGGTAGCTTGCCAGGCTCTGCCGCGGGTAGCATACTCTTGTATGCTTATTAATTATTATTATCAATAATAATAAAATAATAATATTTTAGAAACGTTATAAACATGTCATTAAAAATTATGAAGATTAATCTTTAACTATGGAAAAGATACTCCTCCCAACACTTATCTATAATTCTAATACTACTCTGATATCCAAGCAGGATTCTCCCCAAACTTTAACTATCTTAGCATCATATATGAAAGATTATTGGCCTACACTAAGCCAACATTGGATTCTAATTGAATGTAAAGTTATTTGTACATATATATGCCATGATATTTTTGCAAACACAAAATTGAGTATGGAAAGAAAACAGATAAGGGTAATTTAAACAAAATCTAGAGTCTGAAATAAAATTCTATGGCTGTGTTCAGAATATACCTTATTCATGAGCAGTATTCAAGCTGTCCAGGTAATAGAGGTAAAGGTTATTATTCTCAGAGATTCACTCATAGATGGTCTCTGCCTCCATGTTACATAGATAATAACTAAATAATCTGTGATAAGAAGCTACCCAAAAGGGCAGTAAGGAGAGCAGACACTGAGTCAGATATGATTGATCAGACTCATAGTCTAGCACTTATCCTTTCATTGTGAACTTGGGCAAAGTCTGCAAGAGTCAGATAATTATGAACTATAACCTTTGTATGTCAAGGGGGCAGAGCTGCTACTGGCTCTCCCTGTGCCCAGCCGCTCACGAGACACCCGGGAGGATGGGGGGTTCTAGCCCTGGCCCGCCACCCCAGCAGAGCCTTGCAATAAGCCAGAGGACCACTCACTCCATGAGGGCCTCCATTTTCCACATCTGGACTTCCCCTAGTCAAAATTCCACCCAGCAGACCAGCCTATCACAGCCCGGCTCATCGAGATCCACCCTGCTGCAGTCTTTTTTTAATCCGGCCCAGGTATGCTGATCCAGAGACTCACAGACATGGGGCAGAGCTGCTACTGGCTATCCCTGTGCCCAGCTGCTCACGAGGCACCCTGGAGGGATGGTAGGTTCTAGCCCTGGCCCACCACCCCAGCAAAGCTTCGCAACAAGCCAGAGGACCCCCACTCCATGAGGGCCTCCATTTTCCACATCCGGACTTCCCTCTCGTCAGAACTCCACCCAGCAGACCAGCCTATCACAGTCTGGCTCGCTCAGTCACATGCGCCCATGCAGTTCATCAATAAATGCTGGATTTAGCGATGACTACAAGAGTATGCTACCCAAACGGCAGAGTCTGGCAAGCTACCCGTGTCATATTTGATATGCCAAATACCAGTAACAATTATAGACCTCATTCCCATGACCTAATGGAATGATTTGAGCCTCTTTATGTTCCTGGAGCAAGCAGGTGCCCTTGGGCTCTACTTGCATGAGACAGGACATATGGAGATGTTACTGGTGCCCGCTCGAGCAAATCGATGATGAATGGGAAGACAATGATACAGTGACACAGTGAACCTTTGTATGTAGATTTTTTATACTCATAGTGTTTGGTAAGTGTGACTGGTTACAATGTTGTAGGTTGGCTTTTAGAAGTTCTTGGCAGGGATATCTCTAGAGTTAGAAACATGATACTGCACACGAAAACCAAATGACTAGGAATGCATACATATACCTCAAATGAATATTTGATTTTTTTAAGTGGGAGGATTTTTTGGGTCACACCATGCAATGCTCAGGTGCAAGGTGTCTCTGCACTCAAGAATTACTCCTCGAATATCCTTCCCACTCTGTGGATTGTCTTTGTATCTTGGTTACTGTTTCTTTTGAGGTGCAGAAGCTTTTCAATTTTATATAATCCCATTTGTTTATCTTTGCTTCCAATACCCATCTGACAAGGGGTTAATATCCAGGATATATCAGGCACTGGTAGCCCTTCACGAGAAAAAAACAGCCAACCCCATCAAAAATGGGGAGAAGAAATGAACAGAAGCTTCCAAAAAAGAAGAAATTCGAATGGCCAAAAAGGCATATGAAAAAGTGCTCTTCATCATTAACCATCAGGGAGATGCAAATCAAAACAACAATGAGATACCATCTCACACCACAGAGACTGGCACACATCCAAAACAGCAAGAACAACCGGTTATGGCGTGGATGTGGGGGAAAAGGGACTCTCATCCACTGTTGGTGGGAGTGCCAACTGGTCCAGCCCTTTTTGGGAAAACAATATGAGCATTCCTCCAAAAAACTAGACATTGAGCTCCCATTTGATCCAGCAATAGCACTCCTGGGAATATACCGAGAGACCGAAAAACACATAGCAGAAACACTATCTGTACTTCTTTATTCATCTCTGCACTATTCACTGTAGCTAGAATCTGGAAACAACCCTAAATGCCCGAGAACAGAGGGACTGGCTAAAGAAACTGTGGTTCATCTACACTATGGAATACTATGCGGCTGTCAGAAAAGATGAAATTATGAAATTTACCTGCAAATGGATAGACATGGAGACTATCATGGGGAGTGAAATTAGTCAGAAGGAAAAGGACAGATATAGAATTACTGCATTCATTAATAGGATATAAATAGATACCAGTGTTTTACTAAATGTGGGAAATGGTAATGGCAAATTAAAACACCATTGAATATACACAAAGAAAAAAGAATTACCCTCGAGGTGCTTGGGGAGATCTTATGGGTTGCTGGGAATGAAAAAGGATCAGATTCATGCAAGGCTAAACCCTACTGGCTATATTATCACTCTGAATCCTGAACATTTGATTTTTAATGTCCTTGAAGTAGGACATTACTACTTCAAGATGAAGTAAACTTTGTTTATATCCCTTACTTCTGTTGCATATGCATGCTCATTTCAGCCATTCTATATAGATTAATTCTGTCAGAAAAAAAGTTTCCTATATCCAAAAAGATCCATAACCACAAAGGTTCTCTTCTCAACAAATTTTGTCTTTTGTATCACCTGTTGCTATGACTGTTCAACACGAAGAGGCAGCGGTAGTCACCATCCAGAATGGACATTTATTCATGAAACTGGAACTCATTGTTCCAGTTTTAATTTGGGAGTGCAGATATCACCCAGTGTTAATTTCTACATTTGACCTCTCACCTACAAATTAAACCTCAGGTTCCACCTGCAACCACTGAAAGTACCTCAGGTTCAGCACCCAATTAACAAATAAAACTTTATGACTATGTCTGTTTGAAACCTTGACAAGTGTTCAACCCTTCATACCTCATAGCTATTTGTTAGATGGATCACACACACACCCTCCCACCTTCTTTCCCAAAAGGCTGGGCCATTCCCTTTTTTCTCTAAAACTGCCAAAACTTCTTTGCCTCTCCCATTATTTCCACAGTACCCTCTGCAACACTATGCCATAGTTAACAAGCTTCTATCTTTATCTTTATCTAGACAGTTTAGCAATCTTCTCTACAGCTGAAAGTGCATAACCATCAAACAAAAAGTCAACAATTCCTCCCATTCCTTTAAGCCCTTATTCTTACACTGAACAGAATAAAAAGAAGTTTCCTGTCTTTGGAGAGTCTAAACCTGTTCAGGGTTTGCAGTTCTGAAGGTAGTGAGTGATACCCTCAAGAAAAGAAATTTATGGGTTTCATAACTAAGTAATGCAAAAGCAATTATCAAATATCTGATCAATATTGATACATATCTTGGTGTATTGAATTTCTTTCCTGTCTTCATAATGTTCCACTGCCCACATCTTAACTTTCATCAACACAAATCACGCATTTTTATCACCTGAATTATACCTCCTCTTGCATTTATTTTCAGTCTCTTCTTTTCTAATCTGGGACCAACACTCTCTTATTTGTCATTCTCAATTTGTCATTCTCTTATTTGTCATACTCATTTGTTTACTCACTCATGATTTTTTCATCTTTCTCGCTGCCCTGATGTAGTTTCTCTCTCCGCTCAATGCATCAAACAACCAAGCTGTTATTTCCTGCCTTGGAGGAATGAATTTCCATTGAGTGCCATTCCCTGAGCTTTCTAAATACTTGTAAATCACTTGATCACTTGATCACTTGAATCCCGTTATTCATCGATTTGCTCGAGCAGGCGCCAGTAACATTTCCATTGGACCCTATCACATGCCAATGTAGCCCAATGGCATCTGGTTGATTCAGGAATATGAAGAGCCTCAAACCATTCCTTCCAGGGTCTTAACAAGGAAGTCTGACCATCTTGTAGGTGGGCGGCCACGTGATCTTTTGACATCCCGTGGGATCCAGTCAGTAATGGCTCTAGTCCAGCGGTTGTCTCCAAATCGCATTACATGTCCAGCCCATCTGATTTTCGATGCCTTGGCAAACTAGACAGCGTCCCTGATTCTGGAATAGCGACGGAGGTCAGAACTCCGGATTCCTTCACTCACTTGAGTGAGACGTGATATTCCAAGCATAGCTCTTTCGATGCCTCTCTGGGAGACCCGAATAGCATTCTCATCCTGCTTTCGTAGGGCCCAGGTCTCTGAGGCGTATGTTAATGCAGGGAGAATGGTGGAGTCGAAGAGATGTGCCCAGAGCTGGAGGTTCTTTGTCCTTTTAGCTATTTCTTCGATGCCTTTGAAGGCATTCCATGCTGCTCTCTTCCTCCTGCGCAGCTCAGGTTTTAGGTCGTTCATCATGTTGACTTCTCGACCTAGGTACACATAACTGCTGCATTCAGAGATGTTTGTTCCATTGAGAGTGAATGGGGCCTCAGGAACTAGTTCATTTCTCATGAACATAGTTTTCTTCAGATTCAGCTGTAGACCTACCTTTCCATATTCTCGGTCAAAGTCAGCCAGCATTTGTGCCGCTTGGCTAATGTTTGGTGTTATTAGAACGATGTCATCAGCGAAGCGGAGGTGGTGTAGTTGCCGACCATCTATCTTCACTCCCATTCCTTCCCATTCTAATTGTCTCATGATGTTCTCGAGGGTGGCACTGAAGAGTTTTGGTGAGATGGTATCACCCTGTCGAACCCCTCTTTTGACATCAATGATCACTTCTTTGTAGAATGGTGAGTATTTAGTATTGTCTAAATACTTGTAAATGCAAACTTTTATCCCCCCCACATCCCTTAATTGCTAAAACTAAAACTATCCTGGATAATCAGGAATGGCCAAAAGGGGTGATATTTCTTGATCTTTTAGTTCTCCATTGAGTCCTCTAGCTTTCTAGAACATTCTATTGTCTTGGCTGCCTTTACATACAGTCTTTTCATTATTATATACTTTTTTTGATGTCTAATTCTTTTTTTCAATTAGTCAAATAATAGTTTTTTGATTATATCACTGTGGGATAGACAATTATAAAGTCGTTCATGGTTGCATTCAGTTATACAATGTTGCAGCACCAATCCATCCACCAGTGCATATTTCTCATCACCAAAGTTACCTGTTTTCTTCTCCCACCCAAACCTGCCTGCCTCTCTGGCAGGTACTTTTCTTTTCTCTCTCTCTCTCTCTCTCTCTCTCTCTCTCTCTCTGTCTCTCTGACTTCTGCACACTTCAGTTTTCAATACATATATTGAGGCGTGATCATGCATATCCCTCTTTCTACTTTCAATACTCAGTTCTAGTTTAGCATTACCATTTCCAACTATTATTGGCAGTGATGTCTAATACTTGATTGATTGTTTTCACTTGTCTTCTATTCAAACCCTAGAAATTGATGCTTGCTCTCCCTCTTGTTCTCTATATACTCGTAGGTAAGTTTACTGGTCTTTTTTCATTTAAATAGTCTATTTGAAACTGTTGAAATAGAAATAGTAACAAAGCAAATAATATGCTTTTATGAAATTTTTTTCTATACAAATTTGTCATTCACTGTACTATTAATTAGTCATAAACTGACATTTTCCCCATACCGATACTCTCCTTACTACATTAAAGAGGAAACAGACACAGAAGTAAAGTAAGTTGCCCAAGGCCGTAGGTTTACGCAGGAATCTAGTTTTCAAACTAAGGATTTTGACTCTAATTCTTTTCTTTCCTGCCTCTTAGCATAGTCCAAACTTGCTTCTACAAACACATATGCTCCCCCTCCTTTTTTATTATTATATCACCATGGGTTAGGCAATTACAAAGTCATTCATGATTATGTTTCAGTCATACAATGTTGTGGCACCCATCCCTCCACCAGTGCACATTTCCCACCACCGATGTCCCCTTCCCCACTTCACTCCACCCCACAAGCCTCTATGGCAGGTACTTTACTTCTCTCTTACCCTTTCTTTATTTTGCACATTGCAGTTTTCAATACAAATATTGATGGATTACAGTTTAGCATTATCATTTACAACTACTATTGGCTGACTGATCCCTTCTCAATTCTTCCCTAACCTCTGATCCCCATAAGCTTGTGGTAGATTCCAACCCTTGACAGTTCCTCCTGGACGCTATTTTGCATAGCCCTTAGATATTCTTGACTCGAATTCTTATTCTTAATCATTGCACTATATTCTTTGATTTCCAAATTCATGACTCAAGCCCATTTCCTACCCCTACCCCAAATTTCTATCTCAGTTTTGATAAGTTTGAGCCTTATATTTTTTGGTTTGTTTTTTTGGACCACACCCAGCTGTGATCAGTACTTACTCCTGGAAAGGCTCTGATTCAGCTGCATGGAAGTCAAATGCCTTACAGATTATACTAGTACAAATTTTCTGATCTCTGACCCTTTCTTTGAACTTCAGATAAAATATAAACAGATGCAGATACTGGCATCTACTTCTCTGAATTATCATTATCCACACACTCAGAAGGGAATCCTGAACCTCATCCTTCCCTAAACCTTTTCCAAGTTTCCTCTTGTCCTGGACTCTCCACCTCAGCAGATAAAAATCCTTCCTTGAGTGCTCAAACACATACAGAATAGTGATACCCTCTATCATTTGAAACACATGGCTATAAATACACATACACACACATGGGAGCAGGTGTGAGAGAGTGAGAATTTTCAAAAACCTCCTTTCATCTTGCACTTACCATAGTAACTACTTTCTAAGTAGTTTCTTAATTATACCCCAGATCCACTCCACTCTAAACCTTTTTGGTTTTTAGATAATAACTGACCTGTTCTCAGTGCTTTGTGGCTTTGTGTCCAGAGGACAACATGTGGTGCTAAAGATCCAAACTGCATGCAAGGCCTGCACCATGCAAGGCAAGTGCTATTTCACCGAGTCCATCTATTTTCTAACAACAAAACACTCTTGGGTCAGGAAGATAGTACTGTAGTGAGAAGTCTTAGCTTTTGGCCAAGCCTGATTTAATCACAGATACTGTGCATGATCCCTAGAACCACTGTTAGGAGTGATCTTTAAACACAGCCAGAAATAAGAAATGAGTATCACCTCTGAGAGTGGCCCCCTAAGCAAACAAACATCTCAAAATAATGCATATAAATTATGTCATACCGTTCCTTAAACTTTGCCAATACTTTTGCGATGACTCAATAGTACATTCCAAAATTATTGTCATGACCAATTTTGCTCTCTGTGATTTGCTTTTGGCTTACCTCTCCAGCTTTATCTCTCAATTTTCTAATAATAGTCTTCCCAGCTACCTTGTCTTCTTTATTCTTCACATGTGATTTTTCTACCTTCTGAGTCTCTGTAAATAGTCTTCCTGGAAAATTCCCTATTTCCCCCACACCTCTCTTACCTCTCACTTTTAATATACCCTAGAACTGTCTTCACATCACATATCACCTCTTTACAATCATATATTTACTTACATAGATGTTTAATATTTGTCTTTAGATGCTTAATATTTGTCTTCTTAATATCAAGGAATGAATGTCTTTAATAACTGGGGTGCCCATAACTTCAAATATAGTTGATAGTTGAAAAATATTTTTGAACTAAAAATGCAAATGGCATCTTTATGTACTATTTGAGAGTGTACCAAATGAAAATATCAATTTGTAGGCAAGTTCTAGATTAATAGTTTTCAAACTCTGGTTTATATTGAGGCTGCTAGTGCCAGTGCTTGTAAAACAGTACTTTTGTCTGTACTATTGGAATAATTTTTGACAGAAGATAATTAAATTCCAGAATATATTTAAACGCACAGTGCCTTTACAACTTCTACTCAATAATTATTATTCATTCTTACTATTCTCTACTACTGTCCAACAACTACTTATATGCTATACACAAAATTAACAAACGTTGTTTTACATAGTAGAATCTATACTAAGATTCTGAAAAACAAAATAAAATTAAAGTCCTCTTGATCTAATGGAATTCTGTTACATTTAATTTCTTTGTTTTGAATAAATAAATAAAATTCCCTTGTCCCCTCTTTGATTGAATCTTAAAATCAATCTAGGATATCTAAGCAAAACTTAAACCCTGATTAAGTAAATAATAATTCCTAGCAATAGTACTTATTTCTGAAAAAAAAGAAAAAAAATGAAAAGGATTTTCTCCACTCAAACTGCCACATATTATCTCTTGTACACCTCCATCTTCTTGGGTAGTCACAAGAAATAGGTTAAATACTCACATCTGCTTCAAAAAGATAAACTTAAGATAAGGCGATTGAGTGTGGAATTTCTCCCACCACCTATTAGTTTTGTTAGGCTTCACCTTCCAAATTTATGGAAGAAAAATACTGATACCTAATGGCTTTAGAAAATGTTGGTTGAAACATGACCTCCTTGGTACACAACTTGTCTCAGTTAACTGCTAATTTAAGATTCAGCAAAGAGAGGTCAATTCAGATCTCACTGACAAAATTTCCCCTGAGGTCTTTCATCTTTGTTGATAATGCTAACAGCTAATAAGAGGTGCAGAATCCTTTACCCAAAGCTGTCATTTTTATGGCAAAAGGCAGATGGAACACCCTGAACTTTTTAAAGCCTTGCCACCTTGGTACTAGTTTGCTCTTATTTTCAATCCCTTCGTTGACTTTGTTCCCCCCTCTTTATATATATTTTCCTTTTCATCAGATCTTCGGTTTCCAATGTCTCCTCTACTCAGGGAAATTCACTGCTCTACTTATCCTGCTTCATGTAATTAATAATATAACACCCAAAGAACTCACTTAGTATATGGCATCTACATTTTGATAATGAGTTATTGAGAAGGAGATTTTGAAGGTAAATATCTCAAATTTCTATTCTATATTCAAAGGATTTGACTTCCAAGCTTACATAAATTAAATAATCACAGAGAAGAATGTGTACAAAATGTCAGGTGATACTGGATTCACTATAGCAGGTCAGAACTTTTTCCCCTGAAAAGACTGAAATCACCAATAACTTTCAGTAAAGAATATGAAAACTAACATTTGAACGAATATGAAAACTAACATTTGAAAATATTAGATATGATACTAAATCATTTTTTATTCCATAAAAAGTGTTTTTAAATTTTGTTTTAGTTTTTGGGCCACAGATTTCATAACTCTGTCTTTATACTCAGGACTCACTTTAGACTCATGGGACCTCTGGGATCAAACCCAGATTAACCCCATTGCCCTATCTGCTGTCCTATCTCTCCCAATTACATAAAAATTTGAATATGAACCATGTTTAGATATAAATTTATCTAAACATTTATGTATGTACCTAAATGAGTATAATTATGTGAATTTGAACTCATTTCAATATAAAGCTGGTGTGGAAATAGGCTGTATTAGAAATGGCTAGCAGTGAAACAGGACAGTAATAGAGTCTTAGGCACTTTGATTTTATTGAAGAGGTGGTAATTTGTGCATCAAAATTATAAATATTCATTTATAAACCATGGTACCTAAACTATAATAAAATTTTTAAAAGTTTATATGTATCTTATAGCATAATAATTTTAGTATAAAATGTTTAGCAAGGTTTTAGTATAAAATTTTTATATTTATACAAAATTTTTATCTTTTTTATTAATTAATTTTTACTATAAAATATGGCATAAAGTTTTTATGTATGTCTTATAGTAGACTAACAAGCAGAGAAAAGATCTCCTGTGCAGCTTGCTTGCTCATATGGGCATTTGTGTGTAGGGAAGAAAACAACCAACAAGCAATAAGCATAATATGTAACTTAAATCCTTGTTAGAAAATGACACATAATTGCTTTCTATACCCTCCCCAACCCCTTAGAACCTGGAAATTAGAGGACCCAAAAGCATTTTAGTTTTAATAAGGGTGGTCAGGGTAGGTTGCAGTGACCATTATAGCAAATACTTAAAAGTAAAGTAGTTATCTGAGTGAATATTTAGAGGACAAGCTTTACAAATGGAGCACATAGTCAGGGTAAATGTAGACAAAATAAAAATCCCCTTAAAATGTAATTGAGGGTCTGGAGTGATAGTCCAGGAGGTAGGGTGTTTGCCTTGCATGTGGCCATCCCATGTGGGCCCCCAAGCACCGCCAGGAGTAATTCCTGAGTGAAGAGCAAGGAGTAACCCCTGAGCATCCCGGGTGTGATCCAAAAAAAAGCAAAAAAAAATGTAATTGAGACATCTTAAGTTTCACCCTATTCTTTATTCTCCCTTTCTCCCCATGGAAACCAAAAAGCCATGCTTTCACATTTCAGAAAAGTAGAAGACACAATCCTTCTACTAGGATGCCATTCTTATCTGCAATTTGAACTCACTCATTCAAATTTGAAAGGACTCCTAGATTTTCCTCCCTATACTTCACTTAAGGTATCAAAAATGTAATAAATTTATATCTCGATGACAGGATTTGATAACAGTGTCCTCTATCTTTGATTATAAAACTTGGATTTGAGGCCAGAGGGACAGTACTGTGGGGTACGGCACTTGCCTTTTTAGTTTTGTGAATGGACCTATATAGTTGTGTGACTAGACCCATGTGATTCGAATGCTATCAGTAGAATCATTGCCAAGGATGTTTATGTCTTAAACAAGGATAGAGAGTAATAACCAACTTCCTAAAAAGCTTGTTCTGATTTGTGTTCCCAACAAATCAAAATTATACCTGTTTCTCCACTACATTGATAAGGCTAACATTTATTTAGTTCCACATGTATCAGGCTCTGTTATAAAAGTGTTTGTCTATGCTTTCTTATTCTATCTCTTCAGCTAACTTCATGATTTGTGTTCTCCTATCTCCATTTTTTAGAAGAAATAGACCCAGAAAGATTGAGCAAATATTGACCTTAGCCCACCCAGCTGGCAAGAGGTGAAATGAGGATGAATTAATTAACCTAGACAGGTTAATTTGAGAAAGAATACTTTTAATCTAGTATAATTCTTTTACATTATCTATTACAATTATTTTACAGACTGGGCCCCGTAGGATGAACCCAGAGCCACGGCAGAGCCTGGCAAGATATATGTGGTGCATTCTATATGCCAAAAGAGTAACAATAATGGACCTCATTCCCAATGAATGGAGATATTACTCGTGCCCACTTGAGCAAATCGATGAACAACGGGAAGACAAGTGACAAGTGACAGTTACCCATCTGTTCGATAAATATTGGCATTACATTACCGGCTCTCTCTGTGCCCAGCCGCTCATGAGGCACCCGGGAGGGATGGCAGGTACTAGCCCTGGCCCGCCACCCAAGCAGAGCCTCGCAACAAGCCAGACGACCCCCACTCCATGAGGGCCGCCATTTTTCACATCCGGACCTCCCTCTGCGTCAGAACTCCACCCAGCAGACAAGCCTATCACAGCCCGGCTCACACGGCCACATGCGGCCACATGGTTCATCAATAAATGCTGTATTTAGAGGTGACTACAAGAGTATGCCACCCGCATGGCAAGCCTGGCAAGCTACCCGTGTCATATTTGATATGCCACATACCGGTAACAATTATAGGCCTCATTCCCATGACCTAATATAATGGTTTGAGGCTCTTTATGTTCCTGGAGCATGCAGATGCCCTTGGGCTCTACTAGCATGAGACAGGACATATGGAGATATTACTGGTGCCCGCTCGAGCAAATCGATGATGAACGGGAAAACAGTGATATAGTGATTATTGATGTAAATAGGCACTTACCTAATTTTAAATGAGAAATCATATCTTGGTTCATGTTCATTCACTTATGTAAACTTATCATTTGTGTCCATTTCTGCTTTTGTATTGGATTATTTTAGAGTGGGAAAGAGGGGTTTGGAGGACACAGGTGGCAGTGCATTCCCGCCTGATGCTTGGCGTCCCTTCTAAAAATGCTGTGTGATCTCATGGTGCCAGGAACTGAATCTGAGATCCATTCAGGAGAATCATGAAGTGCTCAGCCTACTTATCTGTCTCTCCAGCCCCTGAGTTAGTTTTAGAACATTTTAATTCTGACTATCACAAAAGTTAGTTTCTTCATATGCTGCAACTTTTCTTTAAGTTTATTTTATTGACTATCTTGACTTTGTATGGGTTGTTAAACCTATTTTTCTATGAATTATGATCAAGTTTTGTTTTTGAAAATTACTATATCTCTTTAAAATATCATTACAAAATAAGATTATAAAGTATAGTTTCTCAGCTGATATTTAATATATAAATTATATAATTGGTTTTTAAATATATTATTTTGATTTGAAAATATATAATAAATAAAGTGATAGTTTTTCTTCATTATGTTTAGTATAATGAAGAATACTGAACCAATATAACCAATTTTATGAAATATTTTAAAGGAAGCAATTTGGTTATTTTTTAAAGTCACATATATTTAATATGAAAATTAATATATTTAAGTTACAAAAGCATCATTGCTAATTCCAGAATCTCAATATATTTTGATGGTAATTCCAAATCATTAAAATCAAGAATACATGTGTCTATTGTAATATTGTTATCAAAACCTCTTAGCTACTGACATATTAATAAATAAATTAATACATTTGCTCTTACATTTCCTCCTTTCTCAAAGGCAGGGATGAATAAATTAGTCTGCACAGTGTCCACCTTTTTTGGGATACAAATAACCCAAATATTTTTACTTTCATAATATATTTTCTTTTCTTCTGTGGAGGGAGGGAGGGAGGGAGCAGGGGTTGCACACCCAGCTGTGCTGATGGATTTCCCCTGGCTTTGTGCTAAGGGAATAATCTTGATGAGCTTATAATACATATATTTGTGCTGGGGATCAACCGTGGGTTGAGTAACATGCAAGGCAAAAGCCAGACCAAGACATACTAACAAAAGCCATACTATCTCTCTGGCCCCATAATAATGCAGCTTCATATCTTGATTAATAGATGGAATGTACACTTCTAAAACCTCACTAATTCAAAATTCATAACAACTTGAGTCTTTCCTATTTATTTATCAGTAAACAAACAGACCTCCTCGTGTAATTCGTTTCACTATTTGAAATTCTATTTTTCTATCCCCTTATTTAACAAACTACTCATGCATATTTTCCCTGTAAATTAAAGCTATACCCACCTTTCTGGTAGTCTGTTGTTCATCTATATGTTTATTCAGCCATCCTTACTTATGAAACATGCACTGAATGCTCCTATTTAGCCAGGCATCATGTGACAGGAGGCAAAATGATAAATAAAGAGTTCTTGTTCCAAATTTTTGTGCAGAGTGGATATCTAATAGAAGAAGGTGTCTTTACCAAATAAAAAGTGAAGCAAGGTATGAGTGTCCAATGTCTAATCATTGCAAGCTCTTATTTCTAATTTAAGGAAACATCCTGAATAAAACACAATTTTTATGAACTGAACATAAAGTTCAGTTCTCTCTCTCTCTTTCCCTCTTTCTCTCTGCCTTCACTGTGTCACTTATTTACCACAGCAAGACCTTAAAAGGAACGCAAGGGCAATAATATCTACATCACTGAAATAGTTGGCCTTGATGTGTTTGCATCTGTCTGCATGTCAGTTGGGCTCACCCATGTGCAGGCTGGGACTGTCGACTTAGATGTCACGTTCCTAGAGAACAAGCAATGCTCTGTTCCACTTGTTTGCCAGTCCCCACAGCATCCCTGCACAGGTGGGTGCTGGCACCCCCATGATAAAATAGTAATGAGCACCTAATTATGGATAATTGCATAATGAATGGGGCTCTTGCCTCTGCCAGTTCACAGTTGCAGCTGGTACCTGAACGCTTTGGCTTGTGGCAACAGGTTAGTTTCTACTGAATTATTTGAGGGAGAAAGGCAGCATGCCAACACATTAGCATGGATTAAATTATCCTCAACAAGTCAGTGCCTGATTCCTGTTTCTTGAGGGCAGGATAGGGAACTCACTACTCATGCTCCTAATTATCCGGGGAGATTAGTTTGTGCACCCAGGGTATGGACTAATAATAATGGCCTCCATTTGAAGAGTACCTTAAATATTCAGACTATGCAACTACACCCTCCTAAATGTTTAGCACTAAGTATCCTTGTGTTGTTATAATTTAGGCCCCATGAGCAGTAATCTGTTGCTCCGTGTTCCCCAGGTTTTGTAAGAATCTTCTGGGACACTTACTAAGCATAGTCCTTTCTCATCCCAAAGCCACATCTATTGAATTAAATTCAGCAAGCTATTTACAAGCAATACCTAAAAGGAACACAAGGATAATAATATCTGCATAATTTAAATATGCCTTGATATGTTCGCATCTGTTAATATAAAGTTAAATTAGCCATAAGTTGGTTTGAGTCACAACTTTTGTTTGTTTTGGATTTTTGTGCACGAAGATGAGTTGAAAAAAATCCAAAATCTAAGAATGCTGGTCTTTTTCTTTTCTTTTTTTTTTTTTTTTTTTTTTTTGCTTTTTTGGGTCACAGCCAGCAATGCTCAGGGTTTACTCCTGGCTCTGCACTCAGGAATTAATCTTGGCAATGCTCGGCGTGCAAGGCAAACGTCCTACCTTGCTGGACTATCGCCGGACCCCTAAGAATATGGTCATATTAGCCCACTAGGTAGAAAGTGTCAAATGACTTTGAGCACACTTAGTTTCCTAAATCAACTACCCATTTAGATTGGAGGACTGCTGTTTTTCATTTTATTTATTTATTTTCTTTTATTTATTTAAACACCATGATTTACAAAGTACAAAGCTTTTTGCAATACAGTTGTTTGAACGATCATCATGCAGCACCAATCCCACCACCAGTGTGCCCCACCACACCAGAGACCTTCATTTCCCACCTAACCCCTTTCCCCATTCCCTTGCTGTCGCCCTTAGCCAGCATCAATTATGTTGATCATTACAACCCATATAAGGGAATGGTATTGACAAAGTCATGGTTATTTTTTTTCTTTGTTGTTCTTTGGGAGTCTGGCTGATTCTGTTATTGGATTCACTTTCTGGGTTTCCAGAACATAGTGATTTTCTACTGTCAACCCACAGACTTACCACCACTGCACCTTCGGACAACACCTATTTCACATTTATCTCAACCTCTTTTGAGCTTGTTCTATGCATACACTGAATACCAGTAACAATTATAGACCTCATTCCCATGGCCTGATGGAATGGTTTGAGGCTCTTTATGTTCCTGGAGTGAGCAGGTGACCTTGGGCTCTACTTGCATGAGACAGGTCATATGGAGATGTTACTGGTGCCCCACGAGCAAATCAATGATGAACGGGAAGACAGTGATACAGTGACACTGCTCGTTGGGACCATTTCTCTAAATACAGTTGATGAATATGGTCTTAGACAGAAGCCATTGTAGATTCTTAAATCTCCATTGTGCCATATGAGCCCACTGTATAGGAAATTTTTGATATGCTCCCACAGATGACACATCATGTCCACACACTTGTGGTTCTATGAAATGTGATGGGATACGTGCTGCCAGGCAATGTGGGGGTGGGACTCTGTCAAACAGTGGAATCTGGATGTGGAGATTGGTTGTGGTTGTCAGAGGTTTTCTGGCCTCTGAGGGTCTGTGGGGGGCACAGAAAGCAAGGGCCAGAACCTGTCCCCCTTCCAGAATGCCCCATCAGCCTAGTACATGGCAGGCAGACAGAAGCTCTGCCTCATGCATATTTGCCTGGGTTCTGGTGGACAGCACCAGCAGCAGTCCTGAGCAGGCATACCAGGCCTTTGTGGAGGGGACTGAGGTGGGGAAGGGGTCCCAGCTTCAGCTCCCTGAGAAGCCTGATGAACTTGGATGAATCTCACATACCTTGGCTTGAATTTGGCTTCTGTCTTGGGAGGGGCTCTGTCGAACTGTGTAGTTCTGACCTTGAGAATGGCTGTGGTTGTAGTGCATGAGGTCTTGTGGCCTCTGATAATCTGTTGGCTCAAGGGGAGGGAGCAGGCAATGTGAACTAAAGACTAGTGGTTATCTCAATTCCATGTGATTTTTTTTTACATTGTGACTTGACACCTCTCAATATCTTCAAGTGTAGTATTTTTGCTCCCTCTTCTTAAATCTGAGTGACCTTGTGGAAGTGACATTATTTGATTTCTGAATCTAGGACATTTAATGTGATACAACTTGCTTATCTTGGCCCCTGTCGAATACTAATATGGAACCCAGCTCCCATGCTGGTCCCAGCATGGGACCTTTGGATGCGTTTTTTCTCAAAGTCCTGGCAGAACAACAATTTACCTGTTATGTAAGCAAGCCAACTTGAAAATAACTTTTCCAGGCTCCAATCAGTGCTACTACCCCAGTCAAGCCAATGCTACCACAACTATGACATCTTCATATAATTCTTCTCAAATTTTAGTTTTGCTGGTATAGTGAATGCTTATAGTTTTACGCATACATTTTAATTGTGACCAGGGAGATAGCTCATGTTTTGCAGGCTGGAGTCCTGTTTTGGATCTTCAGCACATCTCCTGAAAAACTCCCTGAAAGAACCAAAACACTGATCTGGAAATATCCCCTGAGAAATACAGATATGCCCCAAAATAAACTATAAAAGATTTAAGGTAATGTGTTACTTAGAAACAAATAGCTGATGAGTTATACAAAAGTACACTTAAGGTATGCATGCATTTGAACAACAAAAATAAGATGATTGAGTGGTACTGGGCCAAACTGTGGACAGTTCTTCTGAAAGGATTGGACTTGAGGTCATTGGCAAGATAAATTCCAGATGGAGAAAATTATAAATGACACAAGAGACAAAGGTGGTGGTTAATAGGCCACTGCAGTTATTCCAGCATGAGCTGAAGTCCCAAATTACCTTCTTGATGGCTCAAAAAGGAAGATGAAAAGCTGTCAAGGGAGGGCTTAAAAGAAAATGTGAGGTACGTGTTTCTCTCGCTGAAATAGGAATATGAGGTTGAGATTAATACTACTGAATCTCTGAGTTCACTTTATATTACAGTCCTGGTTCTCTTGACATAAGTAGGAAAATTAAGAAACGGGTATAGGAAAAATTCTTCCATCTCTAACAGGTTCAGTCAAGTTCAAGTCAAGTTCAATTTACAGAGTATTTCTCTAATGAAAAACATCTGCACATAGCAAACATAAGACATCTGTGGATGTTCAAAGGGTAAAATGTTTGCTGATGTCAAAGTGTTGTCTGCAGAATGGCAGTCTCCCCTGAGAGCTTCTAAGGTGGCAGAGGCCAGTGGCTTTCATGCTCAAGATTTGGATTGTAGGCATACAGGTTCAGAAATGTCTTCTCTTAGCATTGGAACTGAAGAAAAAATGCATTAATCAGATTCAAAGGAGAAACATAAAACCGGTGTCTAACAATAATTTATGAGGGATGTCACTTGCTTACAATACACCTCTCAGCATGACCAACACATTCCTTCCTCGTAGGCAAACCTACATAGTAAGCCAATTTGTAATCATCAATCTTCTCATTGGGAATAAAATCAAAAGGAGAAGCTCTTAGTTACTCTTTAATGAGTAGAGACATTGAGATGACAAAAGACCAAGAAGACAAATTCGAGGAGAAGCCAAGAATGTTATAGAATATTGGCAGTCAAACGAACGCCTGGCAATGAAGTTACTTTGTAGACTGGAGTTTGTTTGCCCTCTTTTTAGAGTTTGTTTATTCGTAATCATTATCCCTGAAGTTTGAGGTTGTCAAATGCGCATGTTTCTGACTCAACAACCAGTTCTGTGTGCATTTTCCATGTGGTTTATTAAAGATTTCTAGTAACAGGTAAGATGTCAATAATAATTAAAGATGCATTTCAAGAGTACACTGAAGAGTGAAGTGAACGCTTCATTATAATTTAACTGTTTATGTTTAGCACACATTCATCTATCTTGGTGTTGAATTCTAGAATTGAGCTGAATGTTGTTTCCTTATGAATTAAACTGAATTCTGAATGTCTCCTGGCCTAAAATAAATGTTAAAATAATGCGGTAGTACAGTTTATCTTAGAACTTTGCTCTCAATTATCAAAGCATAGCTCAGCCTTAATTATGGGTTTTGTTTGCTTGTTTGTTTGCCACACTCGGCAATGCTCAGAGCTGACTCCTGGCTCTGACTTCAGGGATGGCTCCTGGTAAGGCTTTAGGGACAATAAGGGATACCAAGGATTGAACCCAGTTGACCTTGTGAGGCAAGCACCTTACCTAGCCCTCTCAGCCTTAATTATGTAGTACTTGTTCATAGGGTGAAAAACTTAGGTGAAAGCTCTGTGTACAATGCCATAACTTTTCCCCAATCAGAAGCTTTTCTGGTAATTTATGATGTAAAGAAGACAAAAATACTACCTCTACATGAAAGTACTCATTAGTCAGCAACATCCCTGAGTTGATAGAAGGATAGCAATGCTCTTAACCCATTGAACATTTTCAGTTAAAAATAAAGGTTTACCTGGTATATACCCACAGATCTGGTCTCTTTAGGAACACAAAAAAATCCATTTAAATACTTATTTAAGACAGTTTATTTTTTTTTAGTTTTAAATGGCTAAGAACCAGAGATAACTATAGTTTGAGCAACAATAACAGGCTTTCATAAAATATAAATGATCATCTTTGGAAGCAGTGTCCATTCAAACTGAGAATAGAGTATTGATAATTTTCTGTTGTTTTTTTGTTGCTGTTCTCTTTTGGGAGAAATAGGGCATACCTGGTGTGCTCAGAACTTACTTCTGGCTCTCTACTAAAGGATCATTTCTGGCAGTACTCACGGGTACAGCAAATGCAGTGCAGGGAATCCAACTAGGGTTGGTTATGTGCAAGATAAGTGCCTCACGCCCACCGTGCTATGTGCTCTGTCCTAAGGACAGAGTTGTGAAACTCTGTCCTCAGAGTTTTTTTTGAATTTGCATTCTGCACTGTATCACTGTCTTCCCGTTCATCATCAATTTGCTGGAGCAGGCACCAGTAACATCTCCATATGACCTGTCTCATGCAAGTAGAGCCCAAGGGCACCTGCTTGCTCCAGGAACATAAAGAGCCTCAAACCATTCCATCAGGTCATGGGAATGAGGTCTATAATTGTTACTGGTATTTGGCATATCAAATATGACACGGGCAGCTTGCCAGGCTCTGTCGTGCGGTAGCGTACTCTTGTAGTCATCTCTAAATCCAGCATTTATTGATGAACCGCGGCTGCAAGCGGCCGCACAAGCCGGGCTCAAGATTAAATCCTGAGAAATATTCATACTGGAGAGCAGAGGCGGGAGGCCAACGAAAGAAAACATGGTGAGAGACCGGACTGGAACACAGTCCTGAAGTCTAAAAGGGAAGGCGGAGGAAGAAGCGGACCACAACTTCCCGTGCGAGTAGGTCACTAGTGCCTGGAACCTTCAATATGGGTTCCAGTTCAATATGGGGTGAGGGGGCAGTGAAAAATGAGGAGTCAGAAGGGATTCAGGATAGGTGAACACATTTAAAGGCAGCAAGGAAGAGGGGGCCAGGCTGACTGAACTAAGACAGTGAGCGCAAAGGGAAGAGCCATAGCGAAGTTTCTATGAAGTCATACAACTTTATCATCCGTAAATTTTTACAGGCAACACTTTTGCATGAGACCGCTGGGAGAAAGGAGACGAAACAAAATAACGATTAATACTGAAATCAGACTGGAAAAAAAATATAAAACTAGATAAGTTTCTAAAAATTTGATAGTTTCTAAAAACGTCATGGGGAAGCAGCAAAACCATGGTCTAGGTATAGTAAGGTGACAAACTGACCTGATTTATGGAGTTGGCAGCGCATGACGCAAGGCCTTTTCCAACGACAGTGCTCAGGAAACAGGGCCAGTCGAGAGGTCCTGAAGCCAACACGCAAACCCAGCCGAAGTGGTGCTTACGAGAGCTGGCACATTCTGGCACATTCTTTCTAAATTTCCTTTGGATATCAGCCTCTTGCCATTTCAGTCAGTCTATTTTCTTCATAATTTGAAATATTATAATTTTTAAATTCTAATTATCATCCATGATTTCTTGTTGATGTACTCAACACATTTTCATTCCCAATAAAAAGTGAAAGTTAGCAATGATATGGTGTATACTGAGGGAAAAAAGAACAAAGTTGTAAAATCCTAAATTTCACAATAAATTCTTGGACATTCTGTACATATTTTAGCTTAGCATGTTTAAGCTTAATCTCTGAACAGCACATGAGCACAATATAATGCTTAGATTGACCACTTCTCTAGAGAGAGAAAGAATTTAGCAAGACATGAACATATTAAAAATGAGTAAACGATTCATTTTGACTTATGAAATAGATTAAGTTGAAACATTCCTTCAGTTCACCACATAAGCGTTTATCATTTTAGCTATGAAATAAAACATCTTAAAAAAGTGAAATTCATCTGTAAGACATGTCAGTTTTGCATTTCAAAGAGAATAAACAGGACATTTACATTTTATTTTTAAAACTTTTACTGTTTTCATTGAAGGACCATTATTACAGAGTTACAAGTAATTAATTCATATTGAGCACAATGTTCCATACAAATGCCTTAACCAATGTCCACTTCCCTCACAATATCCCCAGTTTCCCACTCCTGAGTCTGCTTCTAGAGAAGGCCCATTTTCCTTTTTTTCCTTTTTCTCCCAACCTTCCATCCCGTACTTTTGGCATAGTAGTTTACAATACTCATGACATCATTTTACCTCCTTTTAGCAACTTTTTAAAAGTATTTTATTATAAATATTTTAAAGTATATTTATAAGTATTTATTTTTATTATAAATATTTTTAAGTATTTGTTTAAGTATTTTATTATACCACCTTAAGATATACAATTACAAATCTGTTCATATTTGGGTTTTGGTTATACAGTGTTCCAGCACCCATCCCTCCACCAGTGCCCATCTCTCACCACCAACATTCACGGTTCCCTCCCCCTCCCCAGCCTGCCTCCATGGCAAGTTCTTTATTTCTTTCCCTTTCTCTCTCTTTCTCTTTTCCTTCCCTTCCAGTCTATAGATAATAGAACATACATTAAAGGGTTGTCATGTGTATCTTTTTGCCTATATTTAATGCTCAGTTCTGGGTTGGTATTAGTACCCTCGACAATTGTTAGCACACTGTTCCATTTGCTGTCTTACCTAGCCTCTGACTCCCACACATGTGTGATAATTTCCACCTTTGACAAGACCTCCTGATACATGTTTCACTTGACCTTGGATATTGGTATCATAATATGTACATATATATTTATGTCATGCAAATAAATGCAGTCATTCTGTATCTGTCTCTCTCCTTCTGGCTAATTTCACTCAACATGATCTTCTCCATGTCCATCCATTTATAGGCAAATTTCATAACTTCATTTTTCCTAACAGCTGCAACTTTTTTAATAATTTATTTTAACACCATTGTTTGCAAAGTTGTTCATAATACAGTTGTTACAGGCTGGTGATGTTTCAAAACCAATCCCAACACCTGTGCCACCTTTAGTCACCCTTGACCCCTTTTTCCCCAACCTCCCCATAAGCCTGCCAGTTTAGCAGGCACGCATAATTTGTTTTATAGTACTTGTTATGACCAAATGTCCAAACAATTAGCAAAAACATTTCAGGTAAAGAAATTTTGTGATAATTGTTATATCTCCCATGGGTGTGGGGGTGGTGTTGAGGGTTGAAAGAAAAGTCAGACAAGAACAACCAATTCCTCAAATTGCCTAATTTCTACATTATTTCTGATTATTGCTCACATTTATTCTCTCTGAAGATTGAACTTCAGAGAGAAGCTCAGCTGCATTAAGCTCAATTGTAATTTGGGCTCAAAAGCCCAAATTGCATACTAGCTAGTCATAGCAAATATATTTTCATGCCCAGCCACAAACATAGGATATATAAGCAAACATGGGAAGACCATAGAGACCATGGGAAACCATGGAAGTATCTTGTATTGTCAGACTTAGAAAAACTCATTTTTGCCTCCTCTTCCTTGAGTTCTCCAACCCCTAAAGTGTAGGATAACTTCCTTTGCAGGGAATCACTCCAAGTCATGCTCTCAGGATATTTTTTTCTGCTGCCAGACACACCATGCTTTAGAGAAGAAATCACAGAGATTCTAAAAAAAATCACTATCTGTCCCAGGTAGCTCTCACTTTATCCCCCTCACAAATCTTTCATCTTCAGGTCCTAGATTGTGAGGTCAAGAATGAGAAGATTTTTCCTGCAGAGGCCTTGGAGAGAATCCCATTTTCTGCTCTGAATGTTTTTGTGCAGGTACTCTCTTGTCTTTTTTCAGCAATTTGAACATAAAAGTGAACAGTGTCACAAAACTTGCATCATCATACTTGCATATTTACGTGCATCATCAGCACTGTGATTTTATATTTTTCCATAGTACAGCAAGATCCTGAAAAAACAATTGGTTCTTTAAGAGGACATTCATCTGTGCTCTACCATTTTGTCACTCAAGTATTAATCCAGTCACAAAATGATCCTCACTGTCTTGAGATGGTGGAGGTATTCAAAGAGAAGAAGGTGTCACTGCTAAGTTCTATCAGCAGCTGTTTTATAACAAACCACTTATGTGCCAGGTTAAGATTTATTGCCTTTGGAACAAGATCTAAAGCCAAATGCTCTAACTTTCAATCACCAGTTATTAAATCCAGATAGTATGCTGTATCACCAATTGTGTGTGGTGGAAGACATTAAGTAGCTGTCTAGTACTGTAGACTCCAAAGCAATAGGTGCTTTCTCCCTGCATTGGCAGCATAAGAAATGGAACACCTGGAGGCTGGAGATACAGTACACCAGGCAGGACATTTGCTTTGCATGAAGCCAATCCAGGTTCAATACCCATATGGTCCCCTGAGTCCTACCAGAAGTGGAATGAGAGTGAATAAGCACATTTGGTGCAAATGCCTCTTGTGTTACAGTACAGATGTCATATTCCTGGCAGGTTAATCCAGCTGGTACATGGGAAGAAACTTCACTGTATAATCTTCAAAATTCAGGCTATATAGAAAACTCTCCAGCAATATTAATGACTGAATTGTTAATAAACCACATATTATGGGCTCTGAATTATCATTCAGTTCTCTCAGTCATATAAGTGACTATTTCTCCATTCTACAGATGAAGAAACTGAGGTTTTGTGAGGCATCTTACTTACCTAATAAAAAGAAACAATGAACATTAAGACCAAGGGAACTACTAGTTCTATATATCTACTAGTTCTAAGCACTAGTTGTTGTAGGATACCTAAGAGCCTCTTCATCTGCCCTGGATTTCCTACTGCAGGTCACTTCATAGATAGGGGGTTAGTTTAAATGTGGCAGTTTATCTGACCATGTATTCTGTACTGGCTGGTATAAATATTCTCTTATGCTACCACAATCATCGTGGGACTAGCTAGATCTTACCAGCATATTTGCCTGGCCATGTTGGATCTCTAAGTAATTAGACCAGAGAGAAATGCTGTTTGCCTCCAAGCAAGCAAGCATGACTCCCTGATAACTCAAAGGCAACTAAAATATAAAACTACCATGAAGTAGAGAATTTTGTGAAGGCTTGGAGAAATATTTAACTGGCATTAAAATAGTCTTTGGTACAGAGACATGCCATCTCAGAAACCCCCTTCTCTACCCTATAAAGGCATTTCCAGGCAGATCTTGGCTCAATACATTAGCATCTAAAAGGGCCTAGCTGTGGTGCTAGGAGAAATTACCTGAGGGCATTTGACCCTGCTGGCTTCCCATAATAGTGGGAGGTCTGAGTATGAGAGGAATAAAACTAGCCTACTTCCTCTCTCTCTCTCTCTCTCTCTCTCTCTCTCTCTCTCTCTCTCTCTCTCTCTCTGCCTCTCTCTCTCTTTGGGTTCTTTTTCGACTCACACTCTTCTTGGGAGTCTTGTCTTTTGTCTCCCTCTCTACAGGTCCTTAACACATAGTGGTCACCATCTTGGCCTACATGTGGCTGGGATTCTAGCTGGGAATCCTAAGCACAGGGTTTTTCTATTGCTGATTTGTATGCCTGAATATGTGATATGTAAAAGCATTTTAAAACCTGTGCTGGATTCCTGAGTTTTCATCCATTCCCCACCAGCTTCAGAGGTAGAAGGGAACTTGCTCCTGGTACTGTTGGGGACCCCAGCGGCATCCCCGACAACTAGTAGTTCTAATTATCTACTAAATGACTGTGAATTACTCTCAATTTAGAATTTATCTCTGTTGTGAAGTTCGTGTGGCAAATTCTATGTAGTTATCATCTCACTTGCAATAGAGGATTCTTACCTATAGGATTCATTAATGATCTCATTTAATCATTATCATGTCATGGTTTGGCTGCATTTTGAAAAATTGCTTTAAGATATGGGTGACTAAGTCAAACAAATATTCTAATTTTATTAGATCATATTGATGTATTTTCAGAAGTCCTCCAGAGAACTTAAATATACAACTAGAATCTAAGTGCTCTTTGAGTATATGGAACCAGGCTTCTTTTTCATATGAGACACCTTCCATCTGTACTCAAATGGCAGATGTCAAAAGATTCTTTGAGATATGCAGGGCCTGCAGAGTCAGGAAGACTCCAGACTTAGAATGAACAGAAAGTGTAGGAAAAAGTAATTTGAAGTAAGTAATATCTCAATGGACACCCTACTCCTCTTTCCATCTAGGGAATTCTGGTTAGGTACAGTTTTAAAATTATATCAACATTTTATATTAATATCTCAAGGATTAAAATTTCTTAGACATAAATTGTTTTCATGAATTGATTCACATTTTGGAGCACAAGAATAAAGACTCATGTTCATTCCACTAATAGTAGGTATTATTAAACCCAGGGACTTCCTCAATGCCTCTCTCCCTGAGACCTCTCTGTACATTGTACTGGTTGCTTTAGGAGAATAGCCATATAATAGCAATATTGGTTTCCTATTATTGCCTTAACAAAGTATCAAGAAGTTAATGCTTGAAAGCAACATAATATAATCTTACAATTCTAGATGCGATAAGACTAAAGGAGTTGTCATTCCTTTTTGTGGGCTCTGAGGTAAAACCAATTTCTTCTCTTAGATTCTAGATTCTATATGCACCCTTTGACTTCTGGACCCATCTCACTGCAACTTCTGTTATTATTGTCTGAATTTGACCTTCCTTCTTTCTGTAAGAGTAACTTGACTCACCCCAGACAATCCATAATGATCATTCTACTTAAATCCTTGATCATATTTTTCATGTCCATTTTACAAAGTAGCAGAACATGGAAGTTCTCGGGCCTTGATGTGAACATCTTTAAACAGAATTACTACATTGGCACCATGGGAAATTCTGGAAGGAATCAGATCAGGATTCCTAACAGTTTATAATGAACTTTATTAGAATCTCACCCATGATTATGATGGTTTCAAATAGTTTTACTGCCGTCGTATCAACTCAAAAACCCACAGATGCCTGCCTCATGGTAGGTGATGTCTTTGCAATTCTGACCAGTAGTACAGCTAGAAATGGAGAAGGTCACAGTCACAATCCTGCAAACTAGACCACTCTGTATTGGGCCATTGTTTGGGAATAACATCCTGGAAAAGAAGAGAACAGAATGAAAAAGAACAGAAGAACAGATTACTTGAGCCCAGTAAGCATTAAAGTTTATTAGAGAAATATTCAAAAGACCTTGCCTGAAGCTGTGGATCTGAATGTACAGGAGAATTGTTACCTGTCTATCTGTGACTCTCTAGGAGTCTTATCCATGGGGAAAGAGCACATCTAACAGGAGAGAGTAAAGAACTGACTATGTTTGCACCATGTTAGTGATGAAGGTACTTTTTGTCTAGAGCCCCGTGTCTGAAAATGCACCTGATGCAGAGAAACAGTTACTGTGCTCTAGCTGTAGAATTGTTTCCCTCTAATATGATGGTCCAAGTAAGTAACAGGCATCCAAATTACCTGCATCTAGTCTTGTCAAGATGCAGACTTCGATGCAGTGTGTCTGGAGTGGAGCTACCAGTTCCAATTTCTACTGGTCTCCCAGAAGTTAATGAATCTGCCAGACCTGAATCAACCTTGAATACAAGCAATAGTCCAAGTCTCACTTCACAGGCAATGAAACAGGCTTCACACCACTGAAGGACTCTACTCTTGATTTGAATGCTATTAAGCTATATTTAACTTCACTCTATTTTTGAGTGTTTGTTTGATCTTTAAGTCAATCCTGGATGTGCTTAGGTATTACTCTTGGCTCTGCATGCAGGGATCACTCCTGACGTTGCTTGGGAGTTATGTGCAGTGCTGGGGCTCAAACCTGTGCTAACCACAGACAAGGCAAGTATCCTCCCTGCTGTAGAATCTCTTAAATTCTAAGATCACATATTTTTTTAAAAAATGCCCCAGATTTTTGTTTTTTGCTATTCATTTATTTCATTACAAATAAAATGAATGATAGTTTCTGGGAGAATTAGATGAAATGTGTAAGTTTAGGGCTGAGTATCCACATGTGGTGACACACAGTTGGAGCACACACGCTCCTCCATTACCAAAGGCTGATGAGTGCTAACTCATGCCAATACTGTGCTAGTAGTATTGCTATATATTTGCTAGTTAATTCTTAAAAATAATTTCCTCCTACTCTCACTTAATTGAAATTAAAGCCAGGTGACTAAATCTAATTTAGTATTGATCTGGAGTCACTGCTAGCATCTAGGAAATGGAAAGAATTTTCAAAGAAAATCTATGTGACCCAAGGCCAGCCATTTCCTGATAACAGTCTTCCTAGATTTGAGTCTCAAGTCCTTTTTTTTTTGCTTTTTTTGGGTCCCACCCAGCTATGCTCAGGGGTTACTCCTGGTGCTGCACTCAGGAATTACTCCTGGCGGTGCTGGGGGAACCATATGGGAAGCTTGGGATCGGACCTGGGTCAGCAGAATGCAAGACAAATGGCCTCCCTGCTGTGCTATCGCTCGGCTCCTGAGTCTCAAATCCTTACAAAGATAGTTGGTCATGCTAAAGATGTCACATTACCCTGTCTATGTAAACATTATCTATATAAACCGATGTTCTCTGTCCAAGTAACATAAAATGTACTAGAGGTTAGTCAGGAAGTTTTAGGTTGTAAGATCCAAGATAAAAAGTAATAAAGATATGTATGATAAATCACTATTTCACGTATGAATCAGAAATGATACATAGTATAGCATGAGTATCACGGCAGAGCCTGGCAAGCTATTCATGTCATATTTAATATGTTAAAAGCCAGTAATAATATAGACCTCATTCAATGAGTAGTGTGAGGCTCTTTGGCTTTCTGGAGTGAGAAGATGCCCTTGGGGTACACTAGCATGCTTCAGGACATATGGCGATATTACTGGTGCCTGGTCGAGCAAATTGATGAACAACAGGAAAACAAGTGATACAAGTGAGAGCTTGAGTACAAATGCAAATGCGAAGAGCTATTATCAGCAATAGCCTGGTGCACATGGACCCATTGTTTGAACATTTTCACCTGCCTTTTACTCGGTTCTTCTGTTCTTACAGAAGATGGAAAGGCATCATTTCTCTTTAGTGATACCCTCCCTTAGTGCATAGGGCAGCCTTCCAGTTCTGTTGTCTCCCCAACTGTGCCCTTCTCCAAAGCAAATGCAGAGGATAATATGGCACAATCATTCTCCAATTCACCCGCACAGCAGAAACCCTTAAGGTGTTGGTACCCCAACGATGGAATTTTTTAATTCAATTTGTCAGAGGAAGCTCATGCTTTGGCAATTTTTCGAAACTTCCTGAGTCTACAGTGTAATCAGATTTTAAACAGACAGGACTATTTTGATCTGAGCCAATACACAAAAATGAGAGCATGGTGGCTTCATGCAAAGTTTCTTAAACTTTTCCATTGGCAATCCCCTTTTTGCCCAAGAAATGCAGTATAGGCTGCCAGAAATACCTCAGTCTCATTATGCATTTTATTTGTATCAATTTATTTGCCAGATGTTTAGAAATCTTTACCATTTATGTAAATTTTTGTGACTTCCCATATTCAATTGTGTGGCGATGTATGGGATCACAAATCACAGTTTAAGAAAAATGATGTAAAAAACAAGTGCTTACTGGTGGAGGGATGGGTGCTGAAACACTGTATGACTGAAACCCAAACATGAATATCTTTGTAATTGTATATCTCAGGGTGGTATAATTAAAAAAAAAACTAAAAATGAAAAGAACATGTGCTATGTGTCCACTGTCTGTTACAATCCCTGGTTGCCTCATCACTTGTGTGGCCATGAGAGTTCACTGAATTTTTTCTGTGCCAGTTTCTCCTTCTAAAACTGAAGGAAGGTTAGTGCCCACTAAGTGTTTTAGGAGTCTTTCAAAGAGATTTTTCTCTCCAAAGCTCTTTGGACAGTGTCTGGCTCTTGATAAATACTATATAAGTTTTTTTATATTAAATACACCTTATGTATGTTAAAAAGTAATATGGTAATTCATAATAAAAGTATGCTGCTACCTTAAAGCATTCTTACTACTCACTTATATAAATAATTTTAAAGTTTTGTCAGGTTTAAGGTTTAGCTTTTTATGACTTTTATTTTGAAGACTTGGGACTGACTACTCTCCCTCTTGTATATAGGCAAGGGTCAGGAGATATTTAAAAATAAAAGATGTCAGAATTTTTTTTTTAATCTCCTAGCACAGAATTAATTGCTAACAGGTTTGTCTAATTGCAGCTAATTAGCAAGTGTATATTTTTCTTTCTTATATAGAAAAGCTTCTCATCATTAGAAAGGCTTGAATTCCAAAGATATGGATAATTCATTTTGGTGGAAGCAGCTGGGTAATGCTGGTCTGGGAAGCAGTTTCCTGAGTCTATCTACTTGGCTCAGTAAAATTCCAGCAAGTAAAGGATCAAGTTAGTTATTCCCCAGCAGTAATTCTCAAAGTGTGGTCCCAGACTAACAGCATCTACATTCTTAGAAAATTTGTTAGAAAATGCTTATTTGGGCCTCAGCCCCCAGTCTACTGAACTACAGACTCGTATTAGATGGGCCACAGATATCTGTGTTTTGCTGTAATGTTGCTGAACTTTGAGAACCAACTTTAATTAATCTTCCCAAACCTCAGTATATTCCTTTAACCTTTACTCAATTAACTAAGATAAAAAATTCCTTACAGAAATTCCCACAGAAGTCTTGGACTTTTTGAAAATAATTTTTTTAATGTTATGGCAAAAAAATGAGAAAAACTACTAGTAAACTGGAACTTTTATTAAAAATAAATGTAGTTGAAATGTTTTGAAATTGTCTAGTTAATTTATTGTTAATGCCTCTTTAAATTTAATTGAAGAAGCTAAACTATATATTTATATCATCATTGGAATTTCCTTTTTTATTGTTAAGTTATGAATTTTCTTTAAGTATTTTTAATATGTTATGCATTTTTATTAGGTACTTTTATCTGGTTTCACTACTTTTAGATGTTTTTACTAATCAACATAATGCTTTATTTTATTTTTTAAAGTTATATTCAAAGAAATACATGTTAAATAGTTTATCATAAACTGATTATTATATGATCAACATGTTACTTATATCACCAACATGTAGAAACATCTTAATAAATCTGAAATATTTATTTTATATATAATAAATTTTTATAGTTTATCTTATATTTGTGTATTTTTATATTAATGAATTCTGCTCAATAAAAAGTAGTTCCTTTTAAGTTATTATTATAAAATTTTGTACTAATAAAACTTATATTCACAGATATTAAAGTTTATGACTCTCATGGCTTCTAGAAACCTGTAACTTTTTGCAATTCCTCCATATACATAAATTCATATAACTGAATATGAAAGACATTTTCTTCATATAAAGACACTGATCCATTTTGATCTCTAAGAACTATTACAAAATGTTTTATTTGATTGTCTCTAAATAACTTTAAATTTTGATACAGCTATATAGAACTTTAGTCAATATTTCTTTTTGATGATAACACCAACTTAAATTTACATAAATTTTGATTATTTTCCAAATCACTCCAAGAGTTCCAGCTTACCAATCTCAGGCTGTAATCACTGAAGTATTGCTATTTTTTCCATGATAGAAAAAAATAGAGAAAATCACTGATTGCTTTCCATAGAAAAGATTTTTTGGAGTTAGAGTTCAGCTCATTAACTCTCTTATGCCTGAATATTCCTCTCAGTCAGAAGCAGTTCTTTAACTTCAGAACAAAACTTTGCAGGACAGATAACTAACTCCACCAAGAGGGCTTGCCCTTAATTGGGAAACTAAGATTGAGAAATTAAAACTAAACTGCAAACTTCTATTATTATTTGACTGCTTCATGTTACTTTTCCTATCCTTTCATGAACACATGTCAAATTGTTTTGATTCACAGTGAAAAAAAATGTGCTACATAAAGGAAAACCTCCAAAATCTGATCAAATATCCCAGATTTTATTTTATTTTTTTTGCTTTTTGCTTTTTGGG
The DNA here is from genome assembly GCA_021461705.1 of Cryptotis parvus. Taxonomy (NCBI): domain Eukaryota; kingdom Metazoa; phylum Chordata; class Mammalia; order Eulipotyphla; family Soricidae; genus Cryptotis; species Cryptotis parvus. The sequence goes on from JAJIBD010004378.1 coordinate 56,240, forward strand.
GTCACACTCAGTGATGCTCAGGGGTCACTCCTAGCTCTGCACTCAGGAATTACTCCTGGCAGTGCTCAGGGGAACCATACGGAATGCAATGGATCAAATCCAGGTAGGCCACTTGCAAGGCAAATGCCTTACCTGCTGTACTATCGTTTCAGCCCCCTAGATTTGATTTTAAAAGGTTCAGAACATTTGCCTGACTCTTCTTGGAATCTATGTGAGTAAAGAGAAGAATCCTAGTAAAACAGTTACTGGATGCCACTGGAAATTGGAGTGTGGAATGGCATATTCTGGTGAAAGCAAGGTATTGCTTCAGTAATTATAATCTACAGAAAATAAAGATCAAGCGCCCAGATTTGAAATGGCAATCCAAATCAGTGAGTGAAAGAGCGTATTTGCATTAGGTATTTTCTAATGTCAGACTGATGTCATATAAAAGTAAACAGTAAAGTTCTATGAGAAATTGGCTCCCAAAGTTGGGGGATGGAGATTTGGCCTCAGCAATGGTGCTCAAAATTTACTACTAGCCCTGTACTCATAGATCCTCCTGACAGTATTCAGTGTGTCAATATGCTGATCAATCCAGTGATCAAACCCAGGCCAGATGCATGCAAAGAAAGTGCCTGATATCCCGTAATATATATCTGGTCCATAGAGACTCAATTTTGAGGAAGTGACACACCCACAGTACTCAGAATTTACTTGTATCTGTGCTCAAAGATTATTCTGGGTGCACAGGGACCTGTGGTACCAGGGATTATACCAGGGTAAGCTTCATGCAAGACAGGTGCCTTATCCTTATACTATCTCTTTAGCCTTAAAATCCTTTATTTATTATTTTTTAAAATCAGACTACTGGTTGCAAAATCTGACCCTTCCTATATTCCTTGAGCAACTTACTCTCCCCTGGTCTTTTTGCGTGTTTGTCTTTATTTTTTAAAAAAATGTGTTCCTAGATCAAACTTTTACTGGTTTATAAACTACATTTTAGAGCAGAACGTTTTGTCCAGCTTAATGTTGCTTGAAATTGACAGTACAAGGCTTTGTATCATAGAAATAGGCAAAACTACAAAGCTACAGATCAGGGATTTTAATCTGTTTACATACTTACATATAAATATATATGGAGAGCTTACTGTTAAATATTTATTAGCACTGAGAATGCCCTCCATAATTTTGACAGCATCAATTAAAATATTTTATCACTAACTGGTATAATATGTAGAAAATAGGAGTTTGATTATTGGCTTAATATTTAATAACAGAAACAGTAAAAGTAAACTTTTTCCCTTTTTGCAGACTGATAGTCATACCTTAGTTCTTTTTTACTTTAGGTATGTTTACTTTATTTTTATACCTTACTATTAATTTTCAAACTCAACTTTATTCCAGAGAGATATGAGGTATTAATACCTTGTTTATTTCCCACTCTATCCAGAATCACTTTTTATCTTCCTAGAAGCAGTAAATTTTCCCCCTACTACTTTGAATATAAGTATACATTAGAATACTATAAAAATCACCAAACACCTTCACATGACTTTATTTCAACCGGAAATGACAGTTTTTAGATTTTGGTTTTCAAACCAGTTTAAGAGCTGTGAATATACCCAATTGTATTTTCTGAAGTTTGTTCTCTTTTAGGCTTCAATGAGTCTTGTTTCAAAGTGGCAGAGGTTGCTTTGAAGTTGAGCTGAGAATCTCCTTCCAAACATGTAAAGGAAGCTTGTAGCTTGTTTCTAAAGATCTGACAGGTCAGATTATGGGTAACCTGGCTCTAAAAGTTTTCCCCAAATTATCAGTAGTTAAAGAGAATATCTTGGCATGTTAGATCTTGGATGGAACCTTTAGGATGATGCCCTATAATACATTTTATTTACAGGAAGATGATGTTGGAGACTTTAATAGTACACTTTCCTGAGGGCACAGAGTCTCCAGGACTAGGGAGACCAATCTTAGGCACAGTGCTGTAGAGGATGCTAATCAATTTTCCAGCTCTAGTGTATTGACATCAAAGCAATCCCTATCTGGCTTAAGGCGTTATCTTCTATAAACATCTACTAATTGGTTTTTCCAACCTGAGACCTTTATGGCCAGTCCCGTATAATTTTCCTCACTCAGTGTATTTCTTCCTCTATAAAAATATCCATCTTTCTTCTCTGTTACACAGGCACTTTCATGGCACTTCCTATGGCTCACTTCTCTACTGAGGACATAAAACTGTCAGTTCCTCTGGTGACAAGAGCCAGGTGATTGCTCTTGCTCTGTATCTTCAATGGGAGGAAGAGGTGTTAGAGTCCTGAGGCTGGTTATCCTGATGAACCAGATAGTGGAACAGGAGCTAAATATGGTCATCTTCTGAGACTGCTGGTGTCAATCAATGAGCCTCAACCTCACTCCTTTTTTTTTTTTTTTTTGCTTTTTTGGGGCACACCCGGCAATGCTCAGAGGTTACTCCTGGCTCTGCACTCAGGAATCACTCCTGGCATTGCACAGGGGACCATATGGGATGCCCGGGATTGGACCCGGGCTGGCACAGGTCAGCTGCGTGCAAGGCAAATGCCCTACCTGCTGGGCTATCGCTCCGGCCCCTCAACCTCACTCCTACCACCACCTTTCTTATGCCATTGTCTATTAACACTATGAATGTCAAATTCTCAATGAAGTTTATTGATTTTTGAAATAATACAGGGCAGTGATTTTTCCATTCTGGAATGAAGTTACATTGCCATGAAACTGCCTCCTCAGAAAAAATAAAGTTGTGTCAAAACTGCCTATCATCAGGAGTATGAGCTAAATACCCTTTTTTTTTGCTTTTTTTTTTGGTGGGGGGTGTCACACCCGGCAATTCTAGGTGGTTGCTCAGGGATCTTCACTCAGGAATTACTCCTGGCGGTGCTCAGGAGGACCACATGGGATGCCAGAGATCGAACCTGGGTTGGTCGTGTGCAAGGCAAACACCCTACCCATTATGCTATTGCTTTGGCCCTGAATACCCTTTCTTTGGAGGAGTAAAGACCAGTTTTTTTTTAAAAAGTGAAACAAAATATTTAAAAATTCAGGAATGAGTTCCATGAGGAGATGGTCTATATCAAAGATCCCCACCCTAGAATAGTGAAAGACGATTGTGAAAACATACCAACAGCAGCCACCCTCCTCATTGTCCATGTATGAGCACCCAAAAGGCATCACAAGCATTTTTTGGTCACTTCATCAACTGAAGCATAGATTAAGCTCACTGTGAAATTTTTATTAAAACTCAGGTTGTGAGGTTCCTCTTTGAAAAATTTATGGCTAACAAGTTCTTATTTGGACATAAGCAAATAAACTTCTTATAAACACCTAGTTCATGCTATGCAGCTGGTCCAGGGACCACACTTTGACAATCTCTGTGCTCTAAAGTTTAGGCACCAAGTTTCCCTTTATTGACCTTCTCAGGTATTGGATCTCTACATTGGGGACCTTTTAGAAGTCAGTTTTCATAATTTAGCTAAGTAGTCCAGAAAGAGGACACACTTCACAGCTGGACCTAGTTTCTGAATAAGCAGCATGCTAGTGAGTCTGATCTCGAACTGTGACTCACTTGATCACTTGAATCCTGTTATTCATTGATTTGCTCGAGCGGGTGCCAGTAACATTACCATTGGACCCTATCATGTGCCAATGTAGCCCAATGGCATCTGGTTGATTAAGGAATATGAAGAGCCTCAAACCATTCCTTCAGGGTCTTGACAAGGAAGTCTGACCATCTTGCAGGTGGGTGGCCACATGATCTTTTGACATCCCGTGGGATCCAGTAAGAAAGCGGATCTAGTCCAGCGGTCATCTCCAAATCGCATTACAGGTCCAGCCTAACTGATTTTCGATGCCTTGGCAAACTAGACAGCATCCCTGACTCTAAAACAGCGACAGAGGTCGGAACTCCGGATTACTTCTCTCAATTGAGTGAGGCGTGATATTTCAAGCATAGCTCTTTCGACTCCTCTCTGGGAGACCCAAATAGCATTCTCATCCTGCTTTCATAGGGTCCAGGTCTCTGAGGTGTATGTTAATGCAGGGAGAACAGTGGAGTCAAAGAGATGTGCCTGGAGCCAGAGGTTCTTTGTCCTTTCAGCTATTTCTTCTATGCCTTTGAAGGCATCCGCGCTCTTCCTCCTGCGCAGCTCAGGTTTTTGGTCGTTCATCATGTTGACTTCTCGACCTAGGTACACAAAACTGCTGCATTCAGAGGTGTCTATTCCATTGAGAGTGAATGGGGCCTCTGGAACGAGTTCATTTTTCATAAACATAGTTTTGTTGAGATTCAGCTGTAGACCTATCTTTCCACATTCTCTGTCAAAGTCAGCCAGCATTTGTGCCACTTGGCTAATGTTTGCTGTTGTTAGAACAATGTTATTAGCGAAGTGGAGGTGGTGTAGTTGCCGACCATCTATCTTCACTCCCATTCCTTCCCATTCTAATTGTCGCATGATGTTCTCGAGGGTGGAACTGAAGAGTTTTGGTGAAATGGCATCACCCTGTCGAACCCCTCTTTTGACATCAATGATCACTTCCTTGTAGAATGGTGATATCCTGGTGGTGAATCCGTAATACAGCTCATGAAGGATCTTGATGTATTGGGTTTGAACACCCTGTTTGGCTAGGGCTTCGATGACCACTTCAGTCTCCACAGAATCAAAGGCTTTCTTTTAAATCAATGAAAGTGAGACAGAGTGGCATCCTGAACTCCCTACAAACTTCAATGAGCTTGGTTAGAGTGTGGATATGGTCGATTGTGCTGAATCCTTTTCGGAAGCCAGCTTGCTCTCATGGTTGTCCTTCATCTAGAGTTCTGCCAATCCTGTTCAGGATGACTCATGTAAACAGCTTGTAGATGACGGACAACAGGCAGATGGGGAGATAGTTGCCAATTTCGTGAATGTCTCCCTTCTTGAACAGTAGAACTGTCCTGCTGGTGTTCCATTGGGGAGGGCACCTTGCATTTGGACAGGTAGCATGTGAAGAGCCGAGCTAGTGTATTTATGAGTACTGACGGCAGATTATTCAGGTGTTCGGCTGCTTTGTCTGGGCCTGGTGCTGTTCCCTTCTTTACCGACGAGATGGCATGTCGGATTTCAGAAGGGAGAACGTTGGGAATGACATATCCATCCTGTGGAATTTGGTATATGGGCAGGTGGACGTGGCTATTAAAGATATCTGAGTAGAAGTCCTGGATAATCTTCTCCATTGCCTTTCTGGAAGATGTGACAGATCCATCAGTGTGTCACAGTTGGCGAAGGACAGGCGGGCGCTGCAAATGCTTTTCCCGGCTTCTGCTGCATCTTCCAGTATTTCTGCTCTTCTGTCTTTGAGGTCTTCTTTTATCACTTCTCTGCACTGCTTTGCAAGCTTGGACTTAGCATTTGGTCACCTGAGGCTCGCGCCTTGCCACTTTGGTGAATGAGCTCGAGAGTTTCTGAAGACAGGCTTCCTTTTGTGTCTTTCTCTTTCTCTCTGGCATTTTCGCACAATCATGGAGGTGCTGAACCAGTTGGTTGTATTCTTCATCGATGTCGTCAATGATGGTATCTTCCCATGTTGCTGCAATGGTGCCAAAGAGTTCCCAGTTGGTGGTCGTTCTGGGAGTTCTCTTCTTGAACTTTGCAGCCTTTCCTCCCCCATTGCTGGAAGTAGAATTTTGCAAGAAGGAGACGGTGGTCCAATCCTGTTTGGAATTTGATGACAGCAACATCGGTCAGAGAAAACCTTCGATTGAAGATGATGTGGTCAATTTCATTGTGGAACTGTCAACCAGGAGATTCCCATGTCCAAAGTTTCGCTTCAGCCTTCTGGAACTGTGAGTTCCCATGAATGGTCCTGGTGGACATGATGAACTCAGATAGTCTCTCACCCTGTTCGTTCCATTCTAGGCCATGGGTCCCGGTGTGTAGTTCTTCAGCCGATCTTCTCAGTCCTATCTTGGCTTTAAAATAACCAACTATGATCTTGTAGAAGGTGTGATTTTTTTTTTAGAACTCCTCCAGTTCCATGTAGAATTTCTCAATTTCATCTTCCTTGTATGTGGATGTTGGTGCGTAGACAATGAAGATAGAAATTGTTGGCAGTGGTCCACATCTCTTCAAGTGTAATCGTCCTATCCGGTTTGTTAGGCATTCAAATGAATCAATGTTGGCAGCCATGTTCGTGGTGACAAGGACACCAACGCCTCCGATGCCTCTTTCATCACTTGTTCCAAGGAACAATTCTTCTCCGGTGTCAAATACAGTGTGATACGACTGCCGCCTCCTCGTCTCAGTCAGACCAATGATGTTGTACTTGATCTTTTGCACTTGCACCATCAGATCCTCGCTATATGCTTCCGATGCCAGCGTACGTGCATTGAAAGTACAGTCATTTTAGTTCTTCATTTTGGCAGCCTAGGTGGCCGTGAAATTTTATCAGGCACTCCTTGTTCGCCTTTCTTACTGCTGCCGTATTAAGGGTTCTCTCGGCTGTGACCACAAGTGAATTTAGAGAGTAATTTTCTGCCCAGCCCTGGCCTGAAGAAAGGCAGCAGGATCTTAGAGGATGGTATTCATGAGTCAAAATGAGCTTTCAACAGTGAAGAATCTGAGGCAAAAGCAACATTTTATTCCAGATCATTTAATTTCTACTCAAAAGATAGGAATCCCTTGGAGAAAAAAGTTGGCTCTGAACTTTGCAGAGATGGCACTATTTACATACTAAGTACATGAGAGTAGAAATCAATGCTACTTATATTATGGGTAAGATATTTTGTGGAATGTTTATGGCTTTTAGAGTGAAAAAAAATTTGGAGTAAATGTATTAATTTCACCATCCACCCGCCATGTGGTTTAAGGAAGCTACTTCTCTTCAAGCCTCATTGTGTAGAAAGCAGAACACATAATCAGTCAGCGACATTGACAGAAAGGGTGGAAGTCTCATATGCGCAATATTCATACTGAAGAAGTGTCTGATATAAACATCTGGAAGAAAAACCCAACCTCAAAACAATTTTTTAAGCAAAAACAAGTGTGCTGGGGTGTGCAATCTCACATAGCTTTCAGCTTCCTTTCTCTGTTTGGGACCTTGGGGCACTGCTTAGTAAATGGCCCAAATAAGGGGCTTGTCATTGTAGCATGACGCTTACACAAGGGTCTGTAAGAAAGTTTAGGTATTACATGTCTTGAAAAATCATCAGTGTTTAACTACAAGCAGATTCTGAGAAAGAGAAATACATTCACATATATGCACATGCACAGATAAACTTCAAAACACACATTAACCAAACCACCACTATTAAATTCCATAATAATTTAACAAATATTTATTACCTTTTATTCATAAACAGGTCAGAACTTGATCTATGAAAAAGGAGTAGATGCATGAAACGGAATCAGGAAGGCCTGTTTGAATGTTGGGGAAAATGAATACCCATGACTTTAAAAAAGAAATTAAAATTATTAAAATAAAAAAAGCAAAAGAGGCTGGCAGAAAAATGGGTCTGCTCCACAACTAATCTGAAAAAGATGAAACTCAATCATGAATAATGTGTATATCATAATGAATCAATACATTTAACAAAAAAGAGCTAGCAACTGAATCCTCCCAGGTGGATCTGATCCATAGGCTGAAAACTGCAGACTTCTTGGAATAAGGGCAGGCAAATTCCACTTTCTGTCTGAAGGCACAACAGCCTGAAGCTCTACCAGACACCCTCCAACATAGAAAAATGGCCCAGGTACACAACTGAAGCTCATCAAGGTGTTATTCTAATTCCTGGGGCTCCTGATCTGACAATTCAAAATTTCATAGTGCTTCAGACCTGCCTGATCACAGCAAAAAAAAAAAAGTTGTGTAGAAGCCCATCAAGCTCCATGAGCTAAAACGATAATACAGAAGGTTCAACTATTACCAACTAGCCCAGTATATCCTCAGACAATGACTTCAGTAACACCATTGTAGAATAGAACAATTATCAGAAACTGAAATTTATTGATCTAAGATTTGGTAATTCCATTTGCCTTTGTGTTGTAACAGACAATATGAAATAAATTTATTTGTGCCTGGTAAGGGTGCAGGCTGGGGTGGTGGTAAGACACTGGGGTGTTGGTAGAGAGAAGACCAGAGTGCTGGTGAGATTAACACTGGAACATTTAACATCTGAAACAACTGTATTATGAACAACTTGTTAAATCCACATTATTATCATAACAATTTTTAAACGTTAAAAAATAAATAAAATTTGAAAACATGAACAAAAGAAACTGGAACCCTGCATCAAACCAGTCACAAAAGTGGATTAAAATCTCATGAAGATTAGACTAAAATCCATAAAATAATTGAGAAAAAGATAGGCAGATTTAACAAGATTTGGATCTCAGAGATGTTATCCATGATTTGATTCCATTGACAGAGAAAACAACAACAATAGAATAAAAGAAAAACAAGTAGGATAATATCAAATTTAAATTTTTGTATGACAGAATTTATGCTAAAATAACAAGACTACCCTATTTAATGGTAGAAAATGCTTGCATACAATAAAGAAAGGGATGATATTCAAGACATATTAAAAACTCCCAATACTCAACAAAAAAATTGCAGCAATCCTACTATGAAAACAAAAAGCGAGGGAGGAAATTACCTTCATATTTCCATGAAGGCATATAGATAGTGAGTAGGTATATGAAAAGTGTTATCATTGCTTATTATCAGGGAAATGCAAATCAAAAGAGCAATGAATTCTTATCTCATACCTGTGATATGTGTCAAAAAGACTGGAAACAACCAGTGATGGACAGGATGTGGTAGAAAAGAAACTCTCCTTCACTAAAAGTGGGAATGTCCTTTGATTAAGCCTTTATTGAAAGAAGTATATTTTTTCAGTTAAAAACCAATAGTAAGGGCTGGAGCGATAGTCCAGTGGGTAGGATGTTTGCCTTGCATGCAGCTGACACCGGTTCGATCTCCAGCATCCCATATGGTCCCCTGAGCACCACCAGGAGTAATTTCTGAGTGCAGATCCAGGAGTAACCCCTGAGCATTGCCAGGTGTGACCCAAAAAGCAAAAAAAATAAAATAGAGAATTCATGCTAACCAGTAATTCTCTTCTTGGCATCTACCTCTAAAATGCAGAACACATTTATTTTAAAAATTGTTATATGCACACTAACCTAAGTGCAATAAAGTGTTTGTATCACTGTCACTGTCACTGTCTTCCCGTTCATCATCGATTTGTTTGAGCGGGCAACAGTAACTATCTCCATATGACCTGTCTCATGCAAGTAGAGCCCAAGGGCACCTGCTTGCTCCAGGAACATAAAGAGCCTCAAACCATTCCATCAGGTCATGGGAATGAGGTCTATAATTGTTACTGGTATTTGGCATATCAAATATGACACAGGTAGCTTGCCAAGCTCTGCTGTGCGGGTAGCATACTCTTGTAGTCATCTCAAAATCCAGCATTTATTGATGAACCGTGCGGACGCAAAGCCGGGCTATTATAGGCTGGTCTGCTGGGTGGAGTTCTGACGAGGGGGAAGTCCAGATGTGGAAAATGGAGGCCCCTCATGGAGTGGGAGTCATCTGGCTTGTTGTGAGGCTCTGCTGGGGTGACAGGCCAGGGCTAGAACCTTCCATGCCTCCCAAGTGCCTCATCAGTGGCTGGGCACAGGGAGAGCCAGTAGCAGCTCTGCCCCATGTCTGTGAGTCTCTAGATCAGCATACGTGGGCCGGATTTAAAAAAGACTGCTGCAGGGTGGATCTTGATGAACCTGGCTGTGATAGGCTGGTCTGCTGGGTGGAGTTCTGACTAGGGGAAATCTAGATGTGGAAAATGGAGGCCCCTCATGGAGTGGGGGTCGTCTAGCTTGTTGTGAGGCTCTGCACATTTCACAACACCAAAGTACCCCATTTCCTTCCACTTACCCCCACAATCTGCCTTTCCAGCCAGGATTTTTTTTCAACCTCTCTCAATTTCTCTCTACTGTTGTACATTGTGGTTTATAAAACATTCATTGAAGTGTTTGGGGCAATAAAAATAATTTGGAAACAACCCAAATGTCTAATGACAAAAATAGATAATAAAGACCAGGCAAAATGGACTAGGAGGACTTTTCAAGGTTTCGAATCTACCACTGTTATGCCCAGAGTCTGGCTTCCTGGGGGTGAAAGACCAAGTCCACCCACAGCAATGCAAAAGCAAAGCGAATATTATTGATAGCTTGAGCTAGGGTTCAGTCTTATCCAACACAGCGGAGCTTGACCGGGACTCTGACTCAAAATTGGTATCAGTTTACATAGGGTTAAGTTACATGAGCACATACCATAGAAAAATCCCCAGATCCTTGACTGTACTGTTACAGTGAGCGCACTCTCAGATAAGGCGGCAGAGTTTAATTGGTTCATTCCATCTGTTGTGGCCCAGGGACTGTATCACCTGGTTCTCCACTGGCCAGTGCTTCATATGTCAAAATTGGCCTTGGCCTTGACGGTTTTGCCCAGGAGACAGAATTTTAGGTCTACTTTACTTTAAATTACTTTTGCAGCCTGTCATGGCTGCTCTATTGCCAAATTTTAGCACAACACCAGAAAGTGTAAGGAGTGGAGGCTAGGTAAGATAGAGAAGGGATCATTTTGACAATAATTGTTGGGAATAGTAATGATGGAAGAGAACTGAGTATGGGAAGTAGGTAAAGGAATATAAATGATAATCCTTCAATGAATGTTTTGTAAAACACAATGAGCAACAGCAGAGAGAAATTGAGAGAAAAAATCCTGGCTGCAAAGGCAGATTGTTGGGGGATAAGTGGAAGGGAAATGGGGTACTTTGGTGTTGTGAAATGTGCACTGGTAGAAGGATGGGTGCTGCAATACTGTATGACTGAAACCCAATCATGAACAGCTTTGTAATGGTTTATTGCACTGTGATTCAATTATAAAAAAAGTTTGGTATATATAGACAATGTAATTCTCTTCAACTATAAGAAAAGATGAAATATTACAACATGGATGGAAGTGGAGGTTAAAAGATAGGGTAAGTGAAATAGCCAGAAGAAGGCCAGTACATTCTAATCTCACTCATCTTTGATATACAGAGAGACAAAACTAGGGAATAGGCAATACAAAATAATTGGAAATTATTGGCCTTAGGTTACAAAACTCAGATTACTAAATAGTGGGCTGGGTGGGTTGGTAGTTGTGGTGGTGGTGGGGGGTGGGAATAGAGAGCTGGAGAAGAGGTGATTAGGGATAGTGAGGTTCCTGCAAAATTTGGTGGGGAAAGAATGCAGTAGCTTTTTACATTACATTAATACCATGAACATTAACATTATTGTAATTATGCTACTTCAAGAATCACTGTCTTCCCGTTGTTCATCAATTTGCTCGAGCAAGCACCAGTAACATCTCCATACATCCTGTCACAAGCAAGTGTAGCCCAAGGGCATCTGCTTGCTCCAGGGATAGGAAGAACCTCAAACCATTCCTTCAGGTCATGGAATTGAGGTCCATAATTGTTACTAGTTTTTGGCATAACAAATAAAACACTGGTAGCTTGCCAGGATCTGCCGTGTAGGTGGTATACTACAAGAATAATAAAAATAATTATTTTAAGTAATCCAAGTAAGGAACTAACTGTTCTAGTTTATAATTGAGAGACTGAGGGTGGAAAAGACCATGAAAATATTATACAAATCAGATATTGAAAATACTATAGAAGACAATACTATTCAAGATTTACATGCCTTAATTTCTTTACACCTTGTTTAATATCATATCAACTAATTTGCATAATGATTAAGACACATGACAACTATCAGTGTTTCTGTGGGAGGTATGTGCTAACACAGCATTACAACAAGTTTTTTTTCAGAGCTAGATTAACACTTGTCATTTTCCCAACTTACTGACTCATTAGGCAACCTTGTGACTGTTGTATCCTAACTAGAACAGAGAAAAGGGCACAAGGGGAGAGAGAGATAGAGCCAGAGAGAATTTAAGAGAAGGAAATAATTTAAGAGAGTTTTAGAAGGGTTGTTAAATTTTATAAAGATACGAGCATTAGATTTACATAATTTGGGGTAGAAAATAGCTTTTTGCCAATTATTCTTTTAATGTGCAATATGGAAAATAACAGAGAGGCATAGAAAACATGTAGGTAACCACCCAATGGACCAATTTAACATGAAAACATTTTATCACATTTTTATATCATTACATTTAATGTCACTTTTCTTCCCATTCTTCATCAATTTGCTTGAGTGGGCACCAATAATGTCAACATTTATTGGGATTGAGGTCCATTATTGTCACTGTTTTTAGCATATTGAATATACCACAGGTAGCTTGCCAGGCTTTGATGTGGACATTTAATAAATAAAAGGATATTAATATACTTGGAGCCATTCAAGTACCTTATATACTTATATAGGTGCCAAAGTTGTAACATGTTCACAGGCAACCTTCTTTCCCAGAGAGGAGAGAAGTCCTTCTTGAATAACATTCATGTTTTACCACCAAGAAAGTAACAACCTTTTGTTTTCTATTAAAATGGGTTTCACAGCACTGTTCACAATAGCCAGAATCTGGAAACAACCTGAGTGCCCAAGAACAGAAGAGTGAATAAATAAACTATGATACATCCACACAATAGAATACTATGTAGCTGTTAGGAATAACGAAATTTGCCTCCAGTGGATGGACATGAAGATTGCCATGCTGAGTGAAATGAGTCAAAAGGAAAAGCACAGATATAGAGCGACTTCATTCCTTTGTGGTATATAAAAAATATTGAGACTAATATCTAAGGCTAGGCAAAACAGGGTCTGGGAGGACCTGCCAAGGGTTGGAATCAACCACAAGTATGTGGGCAGAGGTTAAGATAGAGATGGGATCAGTCTGACAATAATAGTTGAAAATAGTAATGTTAAACTAGAACTGAGCATTGGAAATAGATAAAGGGATGTGCACGATAACCCATCAATGTATGTATTGCAAACCGCAATGTGCAAAAGAAGAGAGAGAGAGAGAGAGAGAGAGAGAGAGAAGTGGCTGCCATAGCAATAGGAAGGCTGGGTGGGTCAGGTAGGGAACCTGGGGACACTGGTGGTAGGAAATGTGCACGGGTGGAAGGATGGGTGCAGCAACATTGTACAACTGAACCACCCCCATGAAACCCCAAGTAAACATGGATATCCATGTCCTCTCCAAAATAATAAAATAAAATAAATAAATGGGTTTTAAAGCTTATCCAATCAAGATACACTGGGGCTGCCTTACACCTGCTGATATAGATTATATTGCCGATGTAGGATATTGATGACAAGTCTGGTGTCCCGACAAAATTTATTGATATATACATAAAACACTGGTAATTTTAAGGTTGTATAGTATGTTTTATAAATAACATATCTCAGCATTAATCATGTCACATACTTGCAATTTTGTTTTTCAGTAAAGATATTTAAGACATTCACTTAGCAATTTTGAAGCATATCATTCAGAGAATGGGGAGAAAGCTCAAATGCCTAGAACTCATGCATTGTACATAGGAACCTTGGATTTGATCCCAGCCCTGCATAAATCCCAGAACATCATTGGGATAGAGGGCCCCTGAGCACTGCCCTGTGTGGCTGAAAAGCAACAAACAAAACTCCTAAAGAACATATTTCATTATTATTACCTATAATCACCAGGTTGTATAATATATCTTCAGAATTGCTTTGTCTCATAACTAAAATTACAAGACCCCTTATTTACCCATGCCAGACAACTATTTATTCTTCCTGAGTTGCAATTGATTTATATCCTGTCAGACTGTTATTTTTAGGTCAAATATCAAGGAATTATCACTGCTTTGAATAAAAATAAAAGTATATATATTTGTTTATTCAGTTTTTTATTTTTACAAACAGAATACAAAAAGTTATTGGGTTTTGGTCATACTGTGTTCCAGCACCCATCCCGCCACCAGGCCCATCTCCCACCACCAACGCCCCGGGTCCCTCCCCTTATCTTTATCTTCCCTGTAAATTTTTTAAAATGAAAGAGATATTGAGCAAACACTTGGTGATGTGTGGTGTCTGCATACTATTTTGTTTCAAGCATCCTGGGATTTTATATAATCCCAGGATTTCAGAAAAAAGTGACAACCAACCTAGGTTTTCAAGAGTGGTTTTGCTAACATGTGGTGCTAACAGGAAATTTCTCTTTGTACATACTTCTTTATTAGATTTCTCCTATTATTTTTCATATTCCCTTATATTACTACAGATGTCTTTATCCTTTATTCTATTAGCTTGTATCTATTGTCTTCCCATTGTTCATCGATTTGCTCAAGTAGGTGCCAGTAACATCTCTATTTATTGGGAATGAGGTCCATTATTGTTACTGTTTTTGGCATAACGAATCCTTCCACCTGTGCACATATTGAATATTTATTTGATATTATTCTATTAGCAGTCGTAGAATAATCAGTTCACTCTATCACTTGGCGTCAAGAAAGAAATGTTTACATGTATGTTTGTTTTGTGGTTCATGTTATTTTCTGTTTGCATGGTACTCAGAACTCATTTCTGTTTCTAAGCTCAGGGATTCCTCCTGAATGGTCTCAACAGACCATATGTGGTACCAGGGATTGAACCCTGGCTGGCCTGTTGCAAAACAAGCGTCTTACCCAGTTTACTATCTCTCTGGCACATGGAAAGAAATGTGTTTTGTATTTATTCATATATGCAATAGTTTTTTATACGTCAATTTTTGTCACTTGTGTTTTCCTTTAAATTCTGTATTTACTATCACTTTATCACTTGACATCCCGTTATTCATTGATTTGCTCAAGCGGGCTCCACTAACATTTTCCCCTACAGCCAGGCCCAGGCTGCTAAATAGAAGAGCTCAAACCGTTCGGGTCCGAGTCGACCTCTTGTGCGTGACATCCTTGCAGACGGCTCTATCCAGCAGTTCTCCATAGCATACACCAGCCCACTGATTTAATGCCTTGAAGAACACCCACTCTGGAACAGCGAGAGAGCTCAATCCTCCTTGAGCGATCCACTTTATCTCTTTAACCCGATACTTCCCTCCACCCAGCCTGGCAAAGACTCTTCTTTTAACAGCTGAAGGCACACACTCTCTTCCTCCTGCTCGGTTTTAGGTCGTTCACTTGACTCTCACCAGGTACACAACCCTTCAGGTGTTTCATTGAGAGTAGAGACTCTGGCGAGCTTTCTCATGAACTAGTTTGAGATCAACTGAGACCTATCTTTCCACATTCTCGGCGTCAGCCGGATTTTGCCTCTGCTATGTGTGGTGTTATTAGAACGACATCAGTGAAGTGGAGGTGGTATAGTTGCCCATATCTTCTCTCCCCATTCCTTATCACAAATTGCGCATGATGTTCTTGAGTCGGCTCTGAAGAAGTTAGTGAAATGCATCACCCTGTCGAACCCCTCTTGACATCAAGATCACTTCTTGTAGAATGGTGAGATCCTGGGAATCAGTAACAGCCATGAAGATCTTGAGATTGGGTTTGAACACCCTTGGCTAGGGCTCGATGACCACTTCAGTCTCCACAGAATCAAAGGCTTTCTTTAAATCTATGACGTGAGACAGATGGCATTCTGAACTCCCTACAAACTTCATGAGCTTGGTTACCAGTGGCTATGACTCGAGTGAACAGCTTGTAGATGACAGACAACAGAAGATGGGGCAGTAGTTGCCAATGTCGTGGATGTCTCTCTTCTTGAGCAGTAGAACTGTCCTGCTGGTTTTCCATTGGGAGGGAACCTTGCATTCAGACAGGTAGCGTGTGAAGAACCGAGTCAGTGTATTTATGAGTACTGAAGGCAGATTCTTCAGGTGTTCGGGTCTTGCGGCTTGGTGCTGTTCCCTTCTTTACCAACGAAATGGCATTTCGGATTGTTTCAGAAGGGAGAACGTTGGGAATAACATACCCATCCTGTGGAATTTGGTATGTGGGCAGGTGGACGTGGTATCAAAGAGATTTGAGTAGAAGTCCTGGATAATCTTCTCCATCTCCTTTCTGGAAGATATGATAGATGCATCAGGACATTGGAGGGCAGTCATCTTGGTCTTATAGTTGGCAAAGGACAGGCAGGCATTGCAAATGCTTTTCCAGGCTTCTGCTGCATCTTCCAGTATTTCTGCTCTTCTGTCTTTGAGGTCTTCCTTTATCTCGCTTCTCTGCACCACTTCGCAAGCTTGGATGTTAGCAATTGGTCACCTGTGGCTTGCGCCCTGCCACGTTGGCAAATGAGATCGAGAGTTTTTGAAGACAGGCTTCCTTTTGTGGCTTTTTCTCTCTCGGCATTCTTCGCACAATCATGGCAATGCTAAACCAGTCAGTTGTATTCTTCATCTATGTCATCAATGATGGTATCTTCCCATGTTGCCGCAGTGGTGCCAAAGAGTTCCCAGTTGGTGGTCGTTCTGGGAATTCTCTTCTTAAAGGTCATTCTGGGAGTTCTCTTCTTAAATTCTGTATTTACTATATTTGTCTTATACTTCTCTAAGCATTTTAAGATTTTTGCGGACGTCAGATAAAACAGTCACAGGCATTTCTAGAGAAGTTTCTAGAGATGGATCCAGAGCAACATTACAGCAGGTAGGGTGCTTGTCTTGCATGTACCTGACCTGATATGATCCTAGGTACTCCACATGGTCCCAGAAGCTCCAGGAGTGATTATTGAATGCAGAACCAAGAGAAAGCCATGAGCATCTCCCAGTGTGGCCCCAAAATCAAATCAAAATAAACAAAAATGAAATCCTTTACCAATAAGAAGGATGGTATGGGAACAGGAAGAGATAAAAAGGCTATAATAAATTATAACTGAAACTACAAGGCATGTAAAAAGAGCTAGGGCTGAGGCATCCAAACAATTGTCTTGAGTGATTTAAGATCTACATGGTTACAAAAGCCAGAAGATGGTGAAGTAAAGTTACAAACACACTTCCCTTAACTTGTCTGAAAATAGGAAAACTGGAGGGTGGTGAAGGTTGAAAAGAAGAGCAAAATAGAACTATACAAAGTAAGAAAATTCCACTAAATCCAAAGAAATTTTAACTGATGCTAAGAAGATGTAAAATAATCTAAGAAAATTCCTGCTCCTAATCCACCAGAGAGCAATGAAATATTGTTGGAAGCAAGTGTGGAATTTTATGAGAAAAACTTTCTTTTGCCCTATTTTGAAAGGACAACACCTGGAAGATCCCCAGTGCCATAATGAGAAAGAAATGAAACTACCATTGATCAGCATATTAAGGAATATGCTTAGTTATATTTAACAGGCAAAAAAATGTACAAATCTTATGTTTGATGACTTTTTACATTTCAAGATTTTAAGAGCTAGAAAATTTAAGTCTATTAGTACAATAATTAATTGTACTGAAATGTTCTAGCTCTTAAAATCTTGAAATGTAAAAAGTCATCAAACATAAGATTTGTTTAGTTTCTCCATTCTTGGATATTTCGAATATCATTTTGTGCGCGACTTATTTGGCTTACAATTACATAGCTGATATTTGTGCAAGTATTAGTACTTTTTATTTTTGATAATATTTCATTGTATAAACATATCACAACTGTTTGAGATGGTCAACTCAAAACTCAATATTAACTTGTTTGGTTATTCATCTCACTGCTGTCATATGTTCTTATGTTGACATGAATATTCTTTTCCATTATGGATTATTACCAATATCACTTATGAAACATCTTTTCTACATAATCATGCTTCTGTTTATCTTGCAGAAAATAAATTGCAGAAATAACTAAGAATAGAACTAATGATTGTATCGTAGAATAATTCTTAATTTTTTTCAGTTTGGTTATTTGTTTTCTAATTTTCTGCCAAATTTTCTTTTCTTTTTTAAATTGTTTTTATTATACCACTTTGAGATATACAATTACAAAGATGTCCTTGTTTGAGTTTCAGTCATACAGTGTTCCAGTACCGATCGTTTCACCAGTGCCCATTACCCAGGACCAATGTCTCCTGATTCTCTCCCTCTTCCCACAACCTGCCTCAGTGGTACTTTGCTTTTCTCTCTCTCTCCTCTCCCCCCTTCCCTTATACATTGTGGGTTGCAATACATACATTTAGAGGTTACCATGTATATACCTTTGCCTATGTCCAATGCTCAGCTCTAGGCTGGTACTATTTCCAACAATTATTAGTACACTGTTCCTTTTTCTGTCTTACCTAACCTCTGACTCCCACAAACTTGCAGTAGATTCCACGCACTCACAAGACCTCTGATCCATGTTTTGCCTGGCCTTGGATATTGGTATCATATATTTTTTCTTCCTTTTTTATTATTTTTTTAATTTTTATTTTTACAATTACAAAGATATACAATTAAAAAGTTCATATTTTTATATCCCCAAAATAAATGCAGTCATTCTATATCCTTTTCCTTCTGACTAATTTCAGTCTGCATGAGTCTCTCCATATCTATCCATTTATAGGAAAATTTCATGACTTAATCACTTCAAATAGTGATAGCTTTATTTCTTATTTGCCTTTCTGGATTCCCTTAATGTCCTTTTCTTCTCTGATTGCTATGGCAAGTACTTCCAGTACTATATTTGAATAGAAGTGCTGAGAGTGGCAACCTTGCCTTGTAACCGATCTTCGGGAAGGCTCTCAGTTTTTCCGCATTGAGAATGAAAACTACAGACCAATCCCCTAATGAACACAGATGCTAAGATCTTCAACAAAATACTAGCAAGCAGAATCCAAAGACTCATCAAAAAGATTATATATCATGTCCAAGTAGGATTTCATCCCTGGAATGTAAGGGTGGTTCAACATTCGCAAGTCAATCAACATAATACATCACATTAGTAAGAGAAAAATAAAAACCATATGATCATATCAATAGATGCAGAGAAAGCATTTGACAAGATCCAATACCATTCATGATAACAAAATCTCCATGAAATGGGAATTGAAGGAAACTTCCTCAATATAGACAAAGTCATCTTCCAAATTTTCTTTTCTTTATGAAATTTGTGTCCAAAGGGAATATTATTACTTTTATCATAGTTACAATGTTTGTTTTAAAATCCTTTCATGCTAATTCCAATATCTGAGCCAAGTCTATCCCTCTTCTGACTCAAGTCACTCAGCACGATATTTGGCTGGATATTATATTGCTGTGTATCATAGTTTCTTTCTTCTTTTTATAATGTTTATTAAGCTCTAGAACACTAGAAAAGCAAACCCCCACTGAGGGTTTTTTTTCTTTTTCTGTCACACCCAGCAATGCTAGGGGTTATTCCTGGCTCTACACTCAGGAATTACTCTTGGCAGCGCTCTGGGAACCTTATGGGATGCCAGGGATCAATCCCAGATCGACTGCATGCAAGGCAAATCCCCTGCCCACTGTACTATCACGCTGGCCCCATATCATAGTTTCTTTTATTAGTCATCTGCTCTCAGGCACTCAGGTTGTTTCCAGTTTATGGCAATTGTGAACAATGCTGCAATGAACATAGTGCAGAGAGCATTTCCGCTGTGTGAATTTGGGGGTATTTTGCCAGAAATGTTATTGCTTGCTCAATTGTTATATTTTTGAGAAATGTCCATATAGTCCTCTAAAAAGGCTGGACCAGTTGACATTCCACCAAATAGTGAGGGAGAACCCTTTCTCCCTGTATTCCTACCAGTGCCAGTTGTCCTTTTTGATGTTTGCCAGTCTCTGTGATGTACGATGATATCTCATTGTTGTTTTGATTGGCATCAGCTTCATAATTAGTGAAGATTCTATGCATTCCCTATTTGGATACCCATGTCATTTCACAAAGAAATAAATCAAATGCTCCTGAAATTCATATGGAACAATAAACCTCCATAAACAGCTAAAGTAATCTTTAGGAAAAGAAGATAGGAGGCATCACCTTCCCAACCTCTAACTCTGCTACAATGTGGTAATAATCAAAACAGCATAGTCTTGGGATGAAGACAGATCCACAGATCAATAGAAGAGTTGAATATCCTGATACTGTCCCTCAGATATATGATCACCCAATCTTTGATAAAGGAGCAATAAGCATGAAATAGAACAAGGTAAAGTGACTTTCTATTTTGTTCTCAGCACTTATTTAACCACCATAATTTATAACAATGTTATTTATAGAGTTTCAGGAACATGATGTTCTAACACCACACCTACAACCAGTGTCAGGCATATTTGATTTGCATTTCCCTGACAAAAATTAAGGATAATTCATAATATATTCCTATTTCTAGGTAAAGTACATATGTAGAGTTTTGTCAACTTTTTGAAGGGTTTGCCTTTTTTTTCTTTTTTTCTTCTGTTGTTGTTAGAGTTTTTTAAATGCATATATTATATGTAATATATTTATAATGTAAATATAATACACATTATATAATGCAATATATATTACATTAGGCCTTTGCTGAAAAATGTGCAATTTTTAATAAATTTTCAGGAAGAAATTTTCAGGAAGATATTCTTTTTAAATGATAGTTTCTTGTATTTTGATAACGTTCTATTTCTTTATTTTTGCCCTTAATTCCTTTGCCCATAGGGTCAAATTTCAGAAGATATTGCAGTTGATGTTACATGCTGTATTATGTATATTTCCTCTCTGTGATTTATAATTTATTTACTTAATTTTTGGGGGTGGTCTATTTTTTTATTTATTTATTATCAAAACTCCATGATTTACAAAGTGCAAAGTTTTTCATAATACAGTTATTAGAAAGATTCATCATTCAATGCCAATCCCACCACCAGTGTGTTCCCTCTACCAAAGACCCTCATTTCCCACTCAACCCCCATCTCCAAGCTTGCTCCGTCAGCAGGCACTAATTATATTGATCATTACAGCATATATATGGCAGTGGTATTGCTAAAGATGACTTTTTTTCTAGTTTGTTATGGGCAAATCTGGCCAATTTCTGGTTCTTGCATTGACTTTCTAAGTGTCTATAATGTGGTTGGTTTCTATTAGTCTGAGATATTGCGTGGTTGCTTTGCAGCCGTATGCCCCACCTGGTGTGTCTGCGTCTCCGGATCATGACTGAGAGCTGGGAAGCAGTTCATGGGCGGGTCCACAGGGCTTCCTGGTGGGGACAAGAGGTGGGAAAAATAGATCTCAGCTCCATCTCCATGGAAGCCCGGTGACTTTAGCCTCTGAGACCCACATATCTGGGCTTCAAATCGTCTTCTTTCTTGGATGAGGCTCTGATGAGCTGGACTTGAAATCAGCTTCTCTCTTGGGTGGGGCTCTGACTAGCTGTGAAGTCTGGACATTGAAAATGGCTGCAATTACGGTAATGAGGTTCCTCTGGCTTCTTCCAACTGGGGTGGTGGGCCAAATACATTTTATAATTTAAATTGTGCTATCCAATACTTTCTTTCATTTCTCTCTTTAGACACTTCATTTTTCTCTAGGTAAAGTGATTTATAATACTGTTAATATACTGTTAATGGTACATAGTATATGTGTGTTTTATTTTTTTAAATCTATAAAAATTCCAGTGGCATCTTTATTATGTCTACTAATGTATAGTTTTAAAATGGCAGTAAAGTTTCTAAATAGCTATACATTGTGAGGATAAATTTTGAGATAATAAAGTATAAATAGGTTTGCAATAAAAATGTGAATCTAAATTAGTAGTTCATACTATACTTTCTTAATTGCTATACCTAAAACATATTAAAGATCAGCCAGCAATTAATCTTGAGTTAGTATGACAAAAAAATCTGATTTTTTTTCCCTTTCTCATTGGGTGAAAACCCCACTTCTTCCTCTGCATTTTCTTTTACTGAAATGTTATTATACCACTGTGATATAAACAATTAGAAAACTGCTAATGATTAGGTTTTATTCATGCAGTGTTCTAGCACCCATCCCTCCACAAGTGCACATCTCCTACCACCAATGTCCCCTGACACCTCCCCCTGCCCCCAGCCTCCCTCTATGGCAGGTACTTTTGCCTCTTCTCTTTCTCTCTTTCTCTCCTTCTCTCTCTCTCTCTCACACACATACATAAAAACACTGTCTCTCCCTCTCCCCTTCTCTCTTACACATTGTGGCTTGCAGGACATACATTTAGGGGTTATCATGTATATCCCTTTGCCTACCTTCAGTGCTCAGTTCTAGGCTACTATTACCATTTCCAACAATTATTAGCACTCTGGTCCCTTATCTGTTTTACCTAACCTCTGATTCCTACACACTTGTGGTAGATTCCACCCACTGATCACTGCATAATGAAACTATCATACAGCTGTTAGGAAAAACAAAGTTATGAAATTGGCCTATAAATGAATGGACATGGAGATGATCATACTGAGTGAAACTAGCCGGAGAGAAAACTACAGATATAGAATGACAGCATTCATTTGCAGGATATAAAAAAAAATAGAATGATACTAATATCCAAGATCAGGCAAAACATGGATCAGGAAGTCTTGTCAATGGGTGAGTATGTGTGTTTTATGCATACAGCATTCAAGCAAACTTCACCAGTGTCCACTTCCCTCCACCACTGTCTCAGTATCCTTCCAACCTCTCTCCATTCCTCCACTAAATTGGTAAGCTCAGTTCTATAGAACATCTCTAGTTATCCTTTTAACATTTGTTGTTCCCTTACTATGTTTCATTTTATAACCCATATGAGAGAATTATTTCTTTATCTTGCCCCATACTTCTCACTGACTTCACTAAGAATGATAATTTCCATATCCATCCATTAGAGGCAAATTTTATTATTTCGTTTATTATAACACCATGAGGGCCACCATTTTCAACATTCAGACTCCACAGCTCAACAAAACTCCACCCAAGAGAAAACCTGATCTCAAGCTCTGCTCATCAGAGTCCCGCCCTACAGCACAGACTCTTTCAAGCCCAGGTATGCCTGATCCAGAGACTCAGACACATGGGGCAGAACTGCTATGGGCTTTCCCTGTGCTCACCTGATCATGAGGTGCCTGGGAGGAAAGGTGGGTTCTAGCCCTGGCCTTCCATCCTAACAGAGCCTCGCAAGAAGCCAGAGGAACCCCCACACCATGAAGGCCGCCATTTTCAACATCCGGACAACATAGTTCATCAGAGCTCCACCCAAGAGAAAAGCCATTCTCTTCCCTTTGTGTATGGCTGCATGGTTCATCAGTAAGTGCACGAGAAGAGAGCCTACTACTGAAATTATACCACCCACATGACAGAGCCTGGCTAGCTACCCATGTCATATTTGATATGCCAAAAACCAGTAAGAATTATAGATCTCATTCCCATGACCTGAAGGAATGGTCTGAGGCTCTCCTGGAGCGAGCAGGTGCCCTTGGACTGCACTAGCATGTGATAGGACCTATTGAGATGTTACTCGTGCCTGCTCGAGCAAATTGATGAACAATGGGAAGACAGTGATACAAGTGATTATAACTGAGTTGTTACTCAGTTATAACTCAGTAATTACTCAGTTATTACTCAGTTATAACAGTTATAATCCATTTTGTATAACCCCCCACCAAAGATTGTTAAACTATTAATCTGTTCTTGGGCACTTGGGTTGTTTATAGATTTGGGGGATCATTAATAGCCCTGCAATAAACATAAAAACACAATTTTTTTTAAAATAAGTGTTTTGGCGATCTGGAGATAGATGCCAAGATGTAGACACTGGAATGCATGTAATCTCAATTTTTAATTTTTTTAAAAATTTGATATCAGATTGAACTAGAATACATTACAACGGAACAAAAAAGGGTTTCTTTTTCTCCATGTCCACACCATTGCTGGTTATTGTTGTTGTTATTTTAATGTGTTCCATTCTCAATGGTTTAAGGTAATATTTTATTGTTGTTTTGAATTACATTTCCCTCATGATGAATCAGTGATTTGGAGCATTATTTCACATACCTATTGGCTATCTTTTATCTCCCTAAGGAAGATTCTATCCATTCTTCCCATTTTTGTACAGGATTCACTTTGTTTTCATTATTAAGATTCATAAGTACTTTATATATATGTATATATAATATATATATATATATCTTGAACATTAACCTTTTCAGATGGGTGGTGGAAATATTTTCTTCCAATCTGTGGGAGAAAATACTTTGTTCTTGTCATCATCTATTTTGCAGTACACCAGGTTCTTAATTTGATGGAAACCCATTTGTTTATATTTGACTCCATTTGCATATCCAGTGACGTTGAATCTTGAAAATAAACCTAGATTCAATGTTGTGGAAGGTTCTGCCTATTTTTTATCTATATAATTTATGAATCTAGGTCAGATATTAAGGTCTTCAATCCATTTTGATTTGACTTTTGTGCCTTGTGTGAGATAGCGTTTTGAGTTCATTATTTTACCTGCTACTGACCAATTTCTCAATACCATTTGTTGAAGAGGTATGACTTGCCCTATTTCACACTTTGGCTTGTTGTTGAAGATTATAGGAGCCTATAACTAAACTGTGGATTCTATTTCATTGGTCTAAGAGTCTATTTTTATTCCAAGACCATGTTGTCTTGATTATTTCAGCTTTATAGCACAATTTAAATTTTGGGAAAAGGTGTTTTCCAAGAGTTTCTTTGGTTATTTGGAAGGTTTTATTTCTCCATATAAATTTCAACATTTGATCCACATCTTTAAAAAATTTATGGATTTTTTTTATAAGGACAGCATTTTATCTGAATAGTGCTCTGGGTAGGATTGTCATCTTGACAATATTAATCCCTTTAATCTATGGACAGAGAGTGAATTTCAATTTCTGCATTACTTTTTTAATTCGATTTTATAGTGATTTAAGGCCTCTTCTTTATTGATGTGACTATACATATTTTTCCCTTTGTATTGACATGGTGCATTCCATTGATAGATTTGCATGTATTAAACCATCCTTGCATTCCCTAGTAAAATCCTACTTCATTATGTACTATAATCTTTTTATGTATTATTGGATTCAGTTTCCTGCTCTTTTGTTAAGGATTTTAGTGTCTGTATTCTTCAGGTCTATAGTTTTTCTTTACAGTTGTGTCTCCTTTGTTGGTATCAGGGTAATGTTTGCTTCAGAGAAACTATTTAGGAAGGCTCCCATTTCTTTGAATTTTTGGGAAAGAATTAAAATAGGTCTTTGATAAATGTTTGGAAATCATTAATAAATCCATCTGGCCCATCTTTTATTTGAGGTAAATATTTTGATTACATTTTATTTCTTATCATAATAAATCTGTTCCAGTGCTCTGATTTCCTCTTACTTTGAGCTTGAAATGTTATGAATTTATTTATAAAATTTATAAGGATTTTTGACATGCTTTGTCCAAAACTTTGTCCAGGTTCTCCAATAGTTAGACATAAAAAATTTTGTGGATGTCCACAACAATGCTATTATTGTGTTTTTATCTATTGTGGCATCTCCCCTAATTGTTTTTGATTCAGTTTACTAGGGTTTTGTCGCTGTATTCCATTGATTCTTCAAAAAACTTTTTTTTCAGTTTTCATTTTATTGATTTCTGTTCTAAGTTTTCTATTTCCTTTTGTTTGCATTGTATTTCCTTTGCTGAATTTTTTTTGTCAGTACCTTAAGCTGTGCTGTTAAGTTAGCTATTTGGTTCCTTCCTTGTTTCCTGCTGAGTGCTTACATTGCCAAGAACTTCCCTTATAAAATTGTTTTTGCTGTATCCCTTGTATTTTGGTAACCATTTCTTCATTCTTTTTTGTTTCCAGGAGTCCTTTTTTTTTTTTTTTTTTTTTTTTTTGCTTTTTATGTCACAACTGGTGATGCTAAGGAATTACTCCTGGCAGTGCTCAGGGGATCCTATGGGATATCGGATATCAAACCCAGGTGGCTGCAAGCAAGGCAAATGCCTTACCTGCTGTGCTACTCACCAGCCCCTCCAGGAGTTTTTTTATTTTCTGATTACCTCTTTGTCACACGGGTTTATCTCCACTTAATCTTTTTTTTTTTTTTGCCAATTTAATTTTTTTTTTTTTTTTGCCAATCCCAGTGGTACTCAGGGCTCACTCCTAGCTTTGTGAACAGAGATCACTCCTTGTGGAATTCAAGGGACTATATGGGGTGCCGTGGATTGTCTAAGCCATATACAAGGCAACTCCTCTCTTTAACACCAAACAGAAGCAGTTTTAATGCCATTAAAATAAATTGATGCCTTGAAAAATCATAGAGGGTATTCACGATCACGATCACGATCTTCCGTTGATCATCCATTTGCTAGAGCGGGCACCAGTAATATCTCTATATGTCCTGTCTCATGCCAGTAGAGCCAGGGGCATCGGCTTGCTACAGGAACATAAAGAGCCTCAAACCATTATATTAGGTCATGGGAATGATCTAATATAATTGTTACTGGAATTTGGCATATCATATACAACACGAGAAGCTTGCCAGGCTTGTCGAGCGGGAGGCAAACTCTTTTAAACACCTCCAAATAAAGCATTTATTGATGAACCCCGGCCGCTTGCGGCTCGCGGAGCTGGGCTGTGATGGGCTGGTCTGCTGGGTGGAGTTCTGACGAGAGGGAAGTCCAGAAGTGGAAAAGCGGCACCGTGGACTGAGGAGCGGTGGTCTGGCATAAATTAGGTATTCTCAAGCATTCTTACTTTGTTCTCATGGCTGATTGGTCTTTAAATAAAAAAAAATCCATTGGCTAGACAGATAGTACAGGGGTTAAGGTGCTTGCCTTGTATACTGCCAACACCAGCTTGGTCCCCAGCACTACATACAGTTTCCTGAGTACTGCCAGAAATGACCCCTGAGTGCAGAGTCCAAGAGCCCTGATCACTCCTGGATGTGGTTTAAAATAAAAATGAAGATTCTCAAAGTATACAACTTATTTGCTAAACTTACAATGTATATAAACTAATCATTAATAATTAAAATGGTTTATCTAAAAGAGCTTTTCATACCATTTCATAGACCAAGGAAATAGTGAATTAAACAAAAAATCATTAAAATAGGAACTAGAAAAATAGTACAAATG
The DNA here is from genome assembly GCA_021461705.1 of Cryptotis parvus. Lineage (NCBI taxonomy): Eukaryota > Metazoa > Chordata > Mammalia > Eulipotyphla > Soricidae > Cryptotis > Cryptotis parvus. Next base: position 83,241 of record JAJIBD010004378.1, read on the forward strand.
GTAAAAGTGCTTGTTTTATATGTTGCCAAACCTGGTTTGATCCCAAGCACCACATATGGGTCTCTAAGCTTTCCCTTGAGTGATTCCTAAACACAGAGGCAAGAGTGAGTCCTGAACACATCTGAACATGGCCCAAAACTCCCCAAAGAACTACAATAAAGAATTAATCAAATCTTTTATATAAAAACTCTAAAAACATTTTAATATGAGTTCTTGCTGGCATGGATAAATCTCTCTGCTTTAGACTATAAATTTTAAAATTATTTTTCTGCATCATTTTATATTATTATATTTACCATTATTCTTATATTTTTAAAAAGTCACATGAACTAGAAGTAGAAATCAAAGAGAGATCTTCGTTTTGAGCATTTACTCTTGCTGTGAAGGTTAAAAATAAGTTTGTTCACATTGCTTTAATACCATATTAGAGAGCAATATATATATATATATATGGACCAAAGTCTCTCTGTCAATGACTCATTTGTACTGATATTAGTTATGCAATATTTCAGATCCCATAGACACACCAAAGCAGTGTATCATAACATTCTTATAATATCACTAGTATCTAAAGATACCAAATCATGTGGGGAAGCTAGCTAGCTATTGATACTCCTGTTCTCTTTTAAGGATGGCATGCAGTGATCCTAAAAAGCCCTGATCTTGACTGATTCAACAGCTCACTTGAAAAGCTCTTTCAGTCACATGAGAAAATCTAAAGCATGGAATATGATTTACAAAAAATTAAATTGGCAAGGAATGTGGTAATAAAGTTGTTTAATGTGTTCCAGGGTGATGGTGGGGAGATGATTTAGAATAGCCAAAGGCAAGAGCAATTTAAAATTGGCTGCTGAGTGTTGAGTATTTTCAGATCTGTCTGAGTCTTGGGTGGGTATGCAACATTTAAGTTCAAAGGCTGAAGTCCATTTCAGAGTTTGACAGGAAGAAGTAAGAGGCCAGCTGAATTCTTGCCAGAGGAAATAACAAAGAATTCAGAATCCAATACCCAGCCCAGCTCACACTCAAAACAATGGTTCTTTCTTCCCTGAAATGCAAACCAGTCACTGTTCTGTCCTACAATTGTAACTAATGCAGACATCTTCGCAGAGGTCTTATAATATCCTTGTTGGATATTTTCTTATTATTCTTTTTACTCAGAAATTACACCTCTAAGACTAATACAGTGACTGCTGTTCAGCAAGTGCCATGCCTGGATTGATAACTCTTGGTTACTTTATTACCTTAGTTTTGGAGAGAGGATGAAAGGACATGAATGAAGAGGAGCTGCAACATGTAGCATGAATCAAAACTGTTTCAAGCCACAGTTATTTGGTGTTTGTTATTGTAGTTACATCTAGTCAAAGATAGATGGAACAGAGATAATGTACTTAATACTGGAACTATGAGTACAAATATGCTACTTGTGCATTATTTGGCAGGCAGGTGTCATCCAAAAAATGTTTTAAAGAATAAAAAGAAAATATTTTGTTTTCCCTGATTTAGTTTTTTCAACTGCAAGCTATGGGATTTTCACTCAATTTTATGCATAATTAAGATATGGTTTGTCTACTTGCCATAGATATTGTCATGATCCAAAATAGAAGTTTTGACTCATTGAATAAGCCATTTAGAATCAACTGAATTTACCTATTGAACCATGGGACCAAGTATGATTTCTATGTCATTTATTGAGGAACAGTCATTCTTTATCAAAATGAAAAATTTATGTTTAAGTTGGAAAATATTATATTTCCTTTAAATAAGGTAGAAAATAGAGAAGTAGAAATAAAGTAGTAGTGTTTAAATGTGGATCATTCATCAAAGTTGCATGCTCTTAACCAAGACAAATCCCCTTTTAGACTCCAGTTTATCTATAAAAAAGTGACACCAGATTGCACAGGAGTTCTTTTTCCAAGTTTAAAACTCTAGCAGGGATTTCATATAGTCATGAGCCTTCTGAGGTTAAGCTCCATAAAACTGTAATGGCAAATTGATCCACAGTCTCTGTGTGTCTTTGGTTGGGGCTACATCTGCCAAAATTTCTAGATGAAAAGTGAACAATGGTTAATTGTCCAGATGCTTCCAAATATCCAGATGTTTGGCATAGAGATCTAGCATGTGAGTGATTGACTAAATTGCTTCATTTTTCATCCAGACATCTTGGCTTGATTTATACGCAGTCTCTTTGTCCAGACCTGGAAGAGAATTCTACAATAGCGTGAGGACCTAACATAACGATCAAGAGGAAAGTGAAAGCTAGCAGACATAAATAACAGAGAAACAATGCTTTCAGTAATATCTTCAATTATTCTGCTTTGATCTATTAGTCTGATTATCATTGTCCTAGCCTTTCTAAGTCCTTAGAACCTGTGACAAATGAAATCAACAAACATATTCACTTCAGTCTAGCCACTAGGTAGATGAAAGTAAAAAGAATAAATATCTAAGCTACTCTCTCCCTTAATTGTTATTTCCTGATCTCTTTATATACTTTATTGGGGGAATGCTTCAAAACTCATTTTCTTATCTTTAGCTATTCTTAATTATTGCCTTCATAAATCAATCTATTTTCATAATGACATAAGTTGTCTCATTATATAGGGAGAAGTCTAGTGAGTTCACAGAACTTGAGAATATGCTTTACATGAGGAACTCCTGATCTGGCCCTCAGCATTGCATGTCTACCAAGCACCACTGGAGGTGACTCCTGAACACTTAGACATAAATAGGCCTCAGCACCCCTAGAGTGGCCTAAAGGCCAAAAATAAGTAAGGACAGGGGATAAAAACTAACCTAATAATCCAATATCCACAGCAGCAAAGACACTGAGGGAAGATACTGCAGCTACAGTAAACATGATATGACTTTGAATACCAACATAACATTTTTTATAAACTATGACACATATTTATTTGCTGAAAATAAATTTATTTATTTATTTTAATGTTTTGTAAAACTATGTGGAGATATGAAATTCGGAAATAAACTATTCATTTATTTTAACAAATGTTCTTTGAATATTGTAGTAACATTTCCAATTAGAAATATTGTGCTATAATGCTAAATAACAATTCTTCAAATGCTGAAATATAAAGATGTATCATCAATAAGTGAAAGGAGAAAGAAAGGGAACAAAGAAAAGAGAAATCTAGACTGAACAGAGCATAAAACTTGTAGAAAGATTTATGCTATAGCAGTTAAACATAGACAAAATATACCAGTTTATATAGAGATGATTAGATTATAAGTTAAAAAATAATTAGAAAACTGTAAAGGGAGATGGTGGGAAATATGTTTGTTGTTATTGATTGTACATATACCCTTTAATTGATATGCTGAAGCTCCAATCACCAAGATGACTGTATTAGGCAGTAGGATTTTTTTTCTGTATCCCACTCTTTTTAACACTTAATGACCCAGTGGATGTGGCTATGAACTGCACAAACGCCATTCACCATTGACCATGAACCAGGTCTCACCCGTAACTCTCTGGGGGGAATGACAAGAGGCACAACTGATACAGCTCCTTCCTGCAGCACTGGGACTGTTCCCACATATATGTTGCAATGATCAATGTGGTTTCAGCTAGCTAGGGAAGCTGGCATGGGAATAGGAAGTGGGTAGGTAACGGTGGTCTTTGGTGGTGGTAGGGGCACACTGGTGGTGGGACTGGTGTTGAACAATGAATGCTTGTGACAACTGAACTGTGAAGAAATTTTCATATCATGGTGTTTTAATAAAGAAAAAAGAGAAAGCATAAAAATAAATAAATAAAATAAAATTTTATTTTTTACACACACACACAAAATTCTTCAAGTCCAGTATTTAAGCCAGTCAATATTCATGTAAGACATTGTTGCAGTACACTGCTGCCGAGCCAAGATCTGTCTTGAAGATGCCCCTGCACTAGAGGAGGGGCTTCTGAGATGAACTGTATCTCAGAACATGAAGGTATGCACCTGTACCAAAGAATATTCTATAGTCAGTTATGCATTCCCCATGCAATAAAAACAGATAATGGCCCTGGCTATACCAGCAAAACTTTTAAATCCTTTTAAATCTGTGATGAAAGGCAAATCAAACATATTACAGGAATCCTGTATAATTCACAAGGACAAGGAATTGTTGAATATGCCTACAGAATGCTTAAAACTCAGTTGTTGAAGCACAGAAAACAAGTATGCCTCCAATAGACTCTTTATCTTTAACATTGTTTACCTTAAATTTATTAAATATACCTCAAGGAGATCTTGAGGTATATTTAAGATCTCAGATATACTCTGTGGCTGAACAACACTTTCAAGAAGATATGCAAACTCAAAAACCAGTCAATTCACCTATCTGGATAAAAATTTATGATAAATGGGTTGCAGGTCACTTCTTCATTTGGGGAAGAGGTTATGCTTTCATTTCCACAGATGATAGCCCTACCAAGAAACTCTTGCTGCCTCTGCATCTCGTGAAGACTTGAATTCTCCAAGAATCAGAAAACACCCGAATTTCTTTCAATATAAAGTCTTAATTTTAAATTGCAAACTGCTGTTCAAACCTCCCGGATTGGCTCATTTTTTAATAATGATAATCTAGCTTTGCAGCCTATTGAACATGGTCCATCTTTAATAATAATAATTTACTTTGCAGCCTGTTGATCTTGGTTCATCTTTAATAAAAATAACCTTGCATTGCAGTCTGTTAATGCTTTAGCTGGAGATAACCCCTTTATTTCTTTTTAAAAACTTAAAATTTTAAAAACCTTAAAATTTTTTTTAATTTAAAATTTTTTTAAAAAATTTTAAAAAAATTAAAAAAGCGCCCAATACCACAGAGAGGCTTTCTGCCTCCCTCCTTCAGCCACTGCCATCCCATCACTCTGCCGCTCCCTGTCTCAGGTCTGTGATTCCCCCTGTGCCGGAGGACCCCCAGACCCCAGGCCAAAAATCAAAACCACAAGGACGTGCTAGCATCCACTTTGTGACTATGTGTAAAGGGTTCCAAGGTCTCAGTGAACATAGGACCCAACATTTCTCTCCTTCTACAAAACTCTGAAGCAGCCTAGGCACCCCCTAACTTTACTATCTAGCCACATAAGTTCACACAGTTTGCAAATGGCAAAAGGTCGTAATGGTAAAGCAATGCAGAACTCCACCAAACTCAGTGAATGAAGCTGCCAGCCCAGGTGAGCCAAAGTATAATGATGAGCTATATAACCTCTCTAATAAAGAATGTAGGAAAGAACTGTTAAAGATGTATAATGAACTTAAAGTAGCAATGGAATACAAAGTCAATAAAATAGAAGAGGATATGCAAGAAGAAATTAGAAAAACTCAAATGGAAATACATGCAAATATTACAGATATTAAAAATGTGGTAAGTGAAATTAAAAACTCATTGGAAGGCCTCCAGAGCAGAGTAACAACTGCTGAAGAAAGAATCAGTGAGCTCCAAGATGATGTACAGAGAATCTCTAAACAACAGCAGAACATGGAAAAAAAGACCCACTATATATGAAGACAACAAGAGATAATCGGGATAAAGTTAAAAGGAAAACCATAAGGATCATTGGGGTCCCAGAGGGCCAAGAAGATAAACCGGATGAAGAAGCAACTGTCAAAACCATCGCTGAAAAGACCCAGAATTAATGAACTTTTGCTCCCAGATTCAGGAGGCCCAAAGGGTGCCAGTTAAAATAAACCCCAATAAGAGTACTCCAAGACACTGTATCACTGTCTTCCCGTTGTTCATCGATTTGCTCGAACAGGCACCAGTAACATCTCCATAGTCATGTCACAAGCAAGTGTAGCTCAAGGGCATCTGCTTGCTCCAGGGACAGGGAAGAGCCTCAAACCATTCTTCAGGTCATGGAATTGAGGTCCATAATTGTTACTAGTTTTTGGCATAACAAATAAAACACAGGTAGCTTGCCAGGCTCTGCTGTGTAGGTGGTATACTATCAGTAGAAAGCTCTCATCTCGAGCATTTACTGATGAAACTTATAGGGGGAAAGATCAGGTTTTCGCTTGAATGGTTCTCATGCAAACAAACCCTAATTAAAATGACAAAAACCACATATAGAGATAAAATACTGAACGCAGCAAGATCAAAGAAGGAAATTACATACAAAGGAGAAGCCTTAAGAATTACAGCAGACTTTTCAGATGAAACACTCCAAGCCCAAAGACCATGGTGGGACATTGTGAAAAGACTCAATGAAATGAAGGCCTCACCAAGAATTCTACCCAGCTAGACTCACATCCAGATTTGAAGGAAAGATACAACACTTCATGGATTTAACTCGTGTTAAATTTCCCAATTCATACATCATCCACTACATGGACGATATATTGCTAGCCTGTGATAATTCCAAAGATATCCAACATTTGTATAATGAAGTAATGCAGTTTTACCCGAGGCTGGTTTAAAAGTAGATACGGAAAAATCCAGATGCAGCCTCCATATGAATATTTGGGCTATGCTCTTGACCGCGCTACAGTGCGTCCTCAAAAAATTTCCATTGGTCAAAAAAAGGCTCAAAACCTTGAATGATTTTCAAAAACTGCTGGGAGATATCAACTGGGTGTGCCCCTCCCTTGGGATTCCTAACTGTGAGCTCAGTAACTTGTTCCACACCCTTGAAGGTGATCCTGCTTTGAATAGCCCAAAGCAACTAACTCCTAAAACTCAGAAAGAATTAGACTTTTTTCATGGATCTGCTTCAAAAATCTTATCTCTCCAGATTTAATCCCAGAGAAAAGGTATGGTTATTGGTCTTCAACACTCCCCAGTCTCCAACTGCTGCTATAGCCCAATTATCTGGACCATTAGAATGGGTTTACTTATATAACAAGCAGAATTGTATTGCTATACCTTACCTTGAGATGATAGCCAACCTTATATTAAGGGAAGATCAAGAACCCAAGTATTACTTGGACATGATCCTCATGTACTACCTGACCCTAAAAAAGAAATTAAAGCTGTTTTACCACTCAGCGAAATCCTTCAAAGAGCTTTAGCAGATTTTTCAGGAGAAATATCTTATCATTACCTAGCTGGAAAAACCTGGGAATTTCTGAAAAGGACACCTTTTGTAATTTCCACCATTGTCTGTTCCTCACCTATTCCTGATGCTGCAGTATACTATATTGATGGCTCCTCATCAGGAAAGGGTGGAATTACTGGTCCTTCATTGACCACAACAGTGCACACAAATTATAAATCTGCTCAGCAAGTGGAATTCGCTACCCTGATACATTTACTATCCCTTATATCTGGCCCATGTAATGTGGTGAGTGATTCGGCATATGTAGTTGGTTTATTTCCTGGAATCATCACTGCTTCATTAAATGCCCATAATCCCATAATTCAGGAGCTACTCCAGAAACTGCAAGAAATCCTCCAAAAAAAGAATATTCCCTATATATATTTCACATATCCGATCACACTCTGGCCTCCCAGGACCGATGGTTCGAGGAAATGCAGCAGCAGGTCTCTTGGCAGCACCTGTATTCAAATCAGCTGAGGAAGAACACCAAATTCTGCATACAAATGCTCACCGCCTTCATGTACATCATGGTATCCCATGGAGACAAGCTAAACAAATTGTCCATAATTGTCCTATCTGTGCTCCCTTACATTGCACATCTCATGTAGCCGGAGCTAATCCTCAAGGTTTATAGACAAACCAATTGTGGCAGATGGACATAACGCATACTAGCTTATTCCCAAACAAACTTTTCCTTCACGTAGTCATTGATACGTATTCTCAATTCATATGGGCTGTTCCTATAACTTCTGAAAGAGACAAATCTGTTTGTTCCTTTTTACTTCAGTGCTTCTCTGTCATGGGTATTCCCCATACCATAAAAACAGATAATGGTCCAGCTTACACCAGCAAAACCTTCAAATCATTTTGCGAAGAGTGGCAGATCAAGCATATTACAGGAATTCCATATAATCCACAAGGACAAGGAATTGTTGAACGTGCTCACAGAACGCTTAAAACTCAGTTATTGAAGCAAGGAAAAACAAGTATGCCTCCAAAGGATTCTTTATCTTTAACATTATTCACCTTAAATATCTTAAATTTACCTCAGGGCAAGATGTACACTGCTGCTGAAAGACATTTTCAAGAAGATATACAGGTTCAGAAACCAATCAATTCACCTATCTGGGTGAAAATTGATGAAAAATGGGTAACAGGTAACCTCATTTGAGGAAAAGGATATGCCTATATTTCAACAGATGGCAACCCTGCCAAGAAGCTTTGGGTCCCACTATGTCTTGTTAAAACTCGAGTTCTCCAAGATTCAGGAAATGCCTAAATTCTTCCGAAATAAGTTGCAGAAAGACGTCGCAAACTACTGTTAAAACCATTTACACTTAGTTCACTTATAATAATAATAATAATCGTGCCTTGCAGCCTAATGATGTGATGACTGAAGATAAACTCTTTCTTTAAAAAAAAGGGGTGGAAAAAGCTGAACTCTGGAAATAGTGTTCTATGTCAAAACGGTTTAACAATTAATGAGTTTTCTAATATTTCTTGTTTATAGATATTTAAAATTAAAAAAAATTTACAGGAAGAGAACTTGGCTGCTACAGATTCCCTCTACAGGTACTTAATAATTCGGACTCTTAGCACAATGCTCATTACAAAAAGGTTTGCTAATTTAATGAACAAATCTTCTCTAATGCTTCTATTCACAGGAATGGACACTCTCTCACCATCATATTTGCCGGTTTTATATTCATGAAATGCTTGATTCATTAGCATTTATCACCCTAGATGGGTCATATATACAGCTGTAATATACTGATTGATCCAATTTGTGTTTGTGTGCGTGTGTGGTGGTCACCATTATGTTTGTGAATAATGTTGTGTCTATGTTATGTCTAAACTACTGCCTTCTCAACTGGATTCATCAGCACCTTCACTGACTTGTTAGACTCCTCAATTTTGATTCGTCAATTCTCATACTTATCTCACTGCTCTACCTGCGTTGGAGCTTTTTTATGTTCTTCTCTCCATACCAGACTTGGATTCCTGCCAAACCCCTCATGATCTCTATTTGTGATTAATCTCAAAAGTGTTTTTGTCTAACCTAAAATTAAGTTATAGGTATGGTTACCGGTGCCAGTGTTCCCTTGCTGAAGATGCCTTGCGGAATGCCTGTACCGCTGTTCCAGAGACCTATTCCCGTGCTTGAGAAGTTTGTCCCAGTGCTCCTGAAACCTGATCCAGTGTTCCTGATAATACATCCAGTCCCTGATGATTGCTCTCCCGAGACTCATTCCTGTCTTCACAGATGCTGCTGTTCCAAAATCAGTTCTTCGGACCTTGTTCCAGAGATGTGACTTCATGGTAAATTGACTCTCACTAATTTAGGACAATACAGGCTGTAGTCAGTTATGACCAAATAGCCAGAGACATTTTACTATGAACTTTATTCTGGGTTCAAAATGAATTCGACATTGGGACAACATATATTACCTTGTAATTGGAATTGTTCCTTTTTCTGTATCACTCCCCTGTGTATATTATTTAGAATACTTGTATGTTTATATTTTTGTAAACAAAAAAGGAATAGTTGTTGGAAGACAGGTTTAGCTATCTGGAAGCTTTGTTGTTTTGCCCACTCCCAGCTTAATCTATTTAAACCAAGGTTCATTTTAATGAGACCTCTCTTCTATGTAAACACTGCTAGAGGGTGTGGCAGTTACAGAAGTCACCTTGATTGAATAACTTCTGACTTATACATCTACTAAGACTTCTATGTTTTCTAGATTGGGCACAGCTCCTCTTTATACCCACCAGCGTGGGACAGTTAGAATTTACCAGGAGACTACCATCCTGGCTACGTTGAGACTATAGGAAGACTATAGGAAGGATCATACTAGTTTGCTCTAAGCAGGCAAGTGTGACCCTTTCAGTACACGAGAACAAGATACTCAGAATCACCCTGGTGCAGATAATAATAAGGACCTTGTGGGTACTATCTAGATTACATGATCACTTGATCACTTGAATACCGTTATTCATCGATTTGCTCGAGCGGGTGCCAGTAACATTTCCATTGGACCCTATCACGTGCCAATGTAGCCCAATGGCATCTGGTTGATTCAGGAATATGAAGAGCCTCAAACCGTTCCTTCAGGGTCTTGACAAGGAAGTCTGACCATCTTGTAGGTGGGCGGCCACTGATCTTTTGACATCCCGTGGGATCCAGTCAGTAATGGCTCTAGTCCAGCGGTTGTCTCCAAATCGCATTACATGTCCAGCCCACTAGATTACATGAAGCTCATGAAATTAAGATGTATTACTTTATATCAGCCCTCTCTCTCCAGTGTTTTACATAAGAGATAATCTCAGGATTAGTCCTTGGCATAACCTTTGTTTATACCTCAATAGGGTGTGGCACTACACTCTGTTTAGAGTTCTTTGTTGACACGACCCTCCTGGATTACTTTGGTGTAATAAGGGGACTGACTTGAGGCCCCCCTTTGGCCTTTTTAGCTTTCAGTTTTTGGCTCTTGTGGCTTTTAGCTCCTTGGCCTTTTCACTTTGGCTTTTGGCTTTTTGCTCTTTGGCCTTTTGCTCCTTCTTCTGAGTAGGACTCAGCTCGGGTGAGATCCTCTCTCTTTGGTGGGAGACTTAGGCTCTTTTGTATGGTCTAAGTTCGGACCAGAGCTAGAGCTTGTTCATTATATTGGAATGCTGTGGAAGAGCTTTTTGTACTATTAAAAGCCTTTCTGAACTGCACCGGAATTTTCATCTGTTCTCCCGGCGCCCTCGGAGGTAGAAGAAGAAAAACTTCTGTCCTGACACTGTCGGGGACCCCAGCGGCCATTCCCGACACCTGGGAATATACTCCGGAGAGCCAAAACACACAGAAGAAACACTATCTGCACTCTGATGTACATCACAGCACTATTCACAATAGCTAGAGTCTGGAAACAATCTGAATGCCCAAGAACAGAAGACTGGCTAAAAAAACTGTGGTACATCTACGCAATGGAATACTATGCATCTGTCAGAAAAGATGAAGTCATGAAATTTACATGCAAATGGAGGGATATGGAGAGTATCATGCTGAGTGAAATTAGTCAGAAAGTAAAATGCAGATATAGAATGACTGGGTTCATAAATATATACTAGTGCTCTACTAATTATGGGAAATGTTAGCGCCACACCAGAACTGAACATTGAATGTACACAAAGGGAGTTACATGTCAATCCCTAAATGTCTGTAGGGCAAGTCACATTGTGTAAGAAGAGAGAGAGAGAGAGAGAGAGAGAGAGAGAGAGAGAGAGAAGAGAAGAGAAATAGTGCCTTCTATAGAGGCAGGCTAGATGAAGGGGGAGGGAACTTGGGGATATTGGTGGTGGAAATGGGACACTGGTGGAGGGATGGGTGCTGGAAAATGTATGACTGAAACCCAATCATGAACATCTTTTTAATTGTATTTTGCACGGTGGTACAACAAAAAAAATTAAAAAAAAAAAATTAAACTGCCTTGGAGTGAGTTTAATGATAAATGCACCAAATAACCTGCCAAAAGAAGGTACCATAAAGAAATATATATTTTCTAAGTGTTTAATGTGTAAGTGTCTTAATGTTTCCTTGCTGCCTTGAAGTGTTTAAAGGTGAAAGCACCTGAATAACTTTCAAGGAAAAGGTTTTACTGAACTCTTTTAATGGTTTGAAAAAATGGAGAAAAAGGTGGACTCCAAGTATAGTGCTCAATAAAAAAAATCTGCTAACAACGGATGAAAAAAAATTTTAATGCTTTTATTCAGAGATTTACAGAAAAAAACTTGGCTACTGCAGATTCCTTCTATAATGTTCATGGCTTGGACTCTGATCACAGTGCTCATTATAAAAAGTTTGCCAAATCATAAAAAAAATTCTTTCTAATGATTCTGTTCAAAGGATAAGACATTGGAAGACAGTAAACTTCAGCTACAACCACTCAATACCCCAAGATTCCTAAAACAGTGCTCACTACAAAAATTTAATCACTTCTATCACTTCACTTGTCTTCTGTTTTTCATTGACTTGCTCAAGCAGGCACCAGAAACATCTCCATACGTCCTGTCCCATGCTAGTGTAGTCCAAGGGCATCTGCTCACTCCAGGAACATGAAAAGCCTTAGACCATTCCTTCAGGTCTATAACAGTTATGGTTTTTGGCATATCAAATATGACATGGGTAGCTTGCCAGGCTCTGCTGGGTGGGTAGTATACTCTCAGGAGTAGGCTCTCATCTCGTGCATTTACTGATGAACTGCAACAGGGAGAGATCGGCTTTTCTCTTTGGTGGGGTTCTGACGAACTGTGGAGTCCAGATGTTGAAAATGGCAGCCCTCCTGTGTAGGGGTTCCTCTGGCTTTTTGTGAGGCTAGTGTATCAAAGTGAAGGATCCTGGGAAGGACCTGATTCTAAAGCTTTTTTCTAATGTTTCTTTTCACAAGCTGTTGGAGTTTCTTCATGTTCTTGGATTCCTGCCAAACCCTAAAATTTCTATTTGTAATTAATTTCAAAAATTTTTATCTCACCTAAGATTAAGTTACAGGTATGCTTACCGGTGCCAGTGTTTCCTTGCTGAAGATGCCTTGCAAGATGCCTGTACCACTGGTCCAGACACCTGCTCCAGTGCTAGAGACATTTGTTCCAGTGTTCCTGAAACTTGATTCAGTGTTCCCGACAATTCAATAAATTCCTGATCGTTGCTCTTCAAAGTCTCATACACGTGATCACCACTGTTGCCGTTCTGGAAGCCATTCTTCAGACTTTTCTCCAAACACATGACTTTACTTAAAATGTGGCAAATTGACTCTCTCTAATTGTGGACATTGCAATCTATAGTCCGTTATAATTAGACAGCTAAAAACACTTTGTCACAAACTTTGCTTTGGGCCAGAAACAAGTTAGTATCCTGAAGTAACATGTAATATCACTTTGTAATTGGAATTGTTTCTTTTCGTCTTAATTTTCTGCATGTGTTAGCCAACATTTTGTATTTTTTCAATTTTATTATAGCAAACTAAACAGGGGGAGTTGTTGCAATACACTGCTGCCCAGAGCCTCTGCATCTGGTTTGGAGTTGCCTCCTGCAGGTCACTTTGTAGATAGGAGGACAGTTTGAATGGCAGGTCATCTGATACTGGCTGGTATAAATATTATCTCATGTTGCCACAATCATTGTGGGACTAGCTGGATCTTACTGTTACATTTGCCTGGCCATGTTGGATCTCTAAGTGATTAGACCAGAGAGAAATGCTGTTTGCCTCCCAGCAAGCAAGCATGGCTCTCTGATAACTTAAAGGCGAATATACAGAACAATCATGAAGTAAAGACTTTTGTGAAGGCTTGGAGAAATATTTAACTGGCTATAGAATATCCTTTTGGTACAGATGCATGCCTTTGTATTCTGAGATACAGTTCATCTCAGAAGCCTCTCCTCCACTATAGGGGCACTTTCAAGGCAGAGCTTAGCTTGGCCATATTAATATCTCAAAGGGCCTAGGTGAAGTCTTGGGAGAAATTACCTGATGGCATTTGATCCTAACTGCTCTCCTTTGGAGTGGGCAGTCTGTGCCACAGGGATATAAAACTAACCTACTTCCTTTCTCGCATGCTTCTTCTTTTTTTTCTGCTTTTGTTGGCACTTTCCTGCTTCCCTCTTCACTATCTCCTCGCTGCAGGGCCTTAACACATGGTGCCAGCCATCTTGGCCTACACGTGATTACAGCCCAGCTGGAAACCCTAAGTTCAGGTTTTTCCTATTGCTGTTTTGTATGCCAGAAACCTGTGTAAGTAAAGCATTTTGAAACTTTGCTGGATTCTCTCGTCTTTCTCCGTCCGCCGATCCCCTGGGGCAGAAGGGGATCCCTGACCCTGCTCCCGGATTTTGTGTGGGGCATCACAGTGTTTCCCTGCAACACATCATATGGAGAGTCAGTATTTTGATCTGATCTCAGTCAGACAGCTCTTCTAGTCTTGTCTGAGGTACCTTGCACAATGATGGTCAATTGCTGTGTTAACTGGTTACTGGGGTTGACTAGTCTTTAATGGCCTCCAATGGAATAGTCTATCTTTGCTCCATTGTCTCTCAGCTGATCAAAGCTTTTCTCAAAGTCTCAGGAAGTGTTCCAAGAGAGCATGCACAATTATGTGAAGTCTCTTGAGAGTTAGATTTGGAAACAGCACACCATTTTCATCATATTCTAGTGATCAAAGAAAATCAGATTAGTCCTGATTTAAGGAATACAGAAAGAATCTCAACATTTTTATAGACTTAGTTGCAAACTTGCCAATGTATGGCTACAAAATGGCATATGGATTTGGGACCATTTCTACAAGCAATCAACCACAACAGTCCAGAAATATTTTCTTTACTATTACATGCTTTAATCTGTCAGAGGGACAGAGATTAAAAAATAACATTAGAAAACTGAAAACTGTATGGGCTATATTCATAGAGTCTCATGCCCACTTACTTCTGTCCAAGTATAGCCATAGGCAAACCATGGCAGGATAAGTGGTGCACTGGTTTTCTGGCTTCCTGAAGCTGCTTTGTCTTTGTTTTAGTTCCCAACTTTATCAGAGAGCTGAAAATAACCTTCTGAGGCTTGCTCTTCAAGCTCATGATCTTCCTTTGTACATGTGTTTACTCGCTTGTCTTGATGTTTTCTTTGCTTTTCCACTCTATATAAGCCTGTATTCTCTCTTAAACATGTACTTCTCCCTTTCTCTCCTTTGGTATCTTTCTAAATAAGCTCTATTAGATGCTTTCTTGCTTTAAAAAACAAATAAATAAACAAACAAAAACACTCAGACCTAAAAACCAGAAAATCATTTAAATGAGAGCAGTATGAAAGTGTAGGGTTAAATTGTATTCTTCTAGTTCTATCACTATCACTATCTTCCCGTTCATCATCTATTTGCTACAGCGGGCACCAGTAATATCTCCATATGTCCTGTCTCATGCTAGTAGAACCCAAAGGCATTTGCTTGCTCCAGGAACATAAAGAGCCTCAAACCATTATATTTTAGGTCATGGAAATGACCTAATATAAATGTTACTGGTATTTGGCATATCAAATACGACACGAGCAGCTTGCCAGGCTTGCCGTGTGGGTGGCATACTCTTGTAGTCACCTCTAAATAAAGCATTTATTGATGAATAAATGTTGGCACGGTAAAAAAAGTATTTTGATTCACAGAGTTACCAATTTAAGTACAAATGATGTAAAGGATGAATGAGCTATGCAGACAAAATAAATATGCAGCTTAGAACATTCCATGAGAGGGATTCTGTTCTATAGACAACACCTTTTCATCAATCACAAGCTCCCTACTCACAATGGCTGGCAGGAGTTCCTGGGGAATATCTTTTCATCAACTTTAACTTAGCAGCTTCCAAAGTAAAATGATCCTCCTTATTCTCATTCAATTCTTACTGTCCTATTTTTAAAAACCACTGCTATAATTTTCTGTTACAAATCTTACTATCAACTATCCCTCACTTCAAGTACATATTTGCCTATGTTTATGCATAATATCTTTCTTACCTAGGGATTGAAGCATCCTCTAATATTATCAAGATTCTACAAATTCCATTTCTTTATCTGAAAATGAAAACCACATACACAGCATTAGAGTTATAGTAAGAATTATATGACACATTATACCTGAATTGCTTAACACAATTTCAAATAGATGAATATTAATTAACATTTTTCCAGTCAATACAAAAGAAAAACCCTGAGCACTGCCGGGTGTTACCCAAAAAAAAAAAAAAAAATAGGAAGACAAGTGATCCAAGAGATCCATAAACAATCTCCAGGTCTCAGTTCAAGATTTACCTCTGGAGGAATCCAAAATCAGACAGAAACAGTTAAATAACACATAAAAAGCTTTCAATAAAAATAAGAATCCATTCACTCATAGGTCTAACTTCTCAAACAAATTTATCTCTAGAGGCTTTAGTTCTTAACAGTATACATTAAATGCTGACAAATCTGATTTTCTATTTAATCTTTATAGATGATATCTATATACTCCCTATTATAAAAGATAGTTACTTTCATTCTATTCTTATCTTCAACGCTTGATATATATGTCCTTATAGTCTGTTATTGCAGACTATATAATGTAATGCATATATGTTGGCAGAAGGTAGATCTAAGGATATGCAAAGGAAGGTCTGATGGATACTGCCTGTTAACAGATACACAGGGACTTCTGGCAGACTGTGTCCCAATAGATTTAGTATGTAGAACTCCCTCTGTATACTAACTCTCTGCATACTAACTCTCCCAATAAAGTTAGTATTGGGCAGGCGCCGGGGGAATAGTCTCTGCATACTAACTCTCCCAATAGAGTTAGTATGCAGAGACTCTCAGACATGGGGCAGAGCTGTTCCTTGCTCTCCCTATGCCCAGCCATTCATGAGGCAGTCGGGAGGCATGGCGGGTTCTAGCCCTGGCCCACCACCCCGCAGAGCCTCACAACAAGCCAGACGACACCCCCCCCACTCCACGGGCGCCACCATTTTCCACATTTGGATTTCCCTCTCGTCAGAACTCCACCCAGCAGACCAGCCCATCATAGCCCAGCTCGTGCGGCTACTTGTGGCCACGCGGTTCATCAATAAATGCTTTATTTGGAGGTGTTTAAAAGAGTTTGCCTCCCGCTCAGCAAGCCTGGCAAGCTGCTCGTGTTGTATTTGATATGCCAAATTCCAATAACAATTATATTAGGTCATTCCCATGACCTAATATAATGGTTTGAGGCTCTTTATGTTCCTGTAACAAGCCGATGCCCTTCGCTCTACTGGCATGAGACAGGACATATGGAGATATTACTGGTGCCCACTCTAGCAAATAGATGAACGGGAAGATCGTGATGTAGAACTCCCTAGTGAGACTGTTAATCAAGCTGCAAGTACCCAGACAAGGTTATCCTAGGTCATTTCTCTGCACATTTCCCTGTTGGCTATAACTAGCCCAAGATGGAGTCTAATGGACCATGCTTAAAGTTAGGCAGAAAACAGGTTTTTCTTGTTCTTCTGTCTGACACATCCTTGTCATCATGGGTTAGTCCGGAAGGCTGCATTAGCAACTGTAATGCGTTCTTTTTGTTCATCTCATCTTACCTAGAGAGCACCCCCTGCAAGTTTTTGGTTCCTGGTTGCCTCCTTCCTATTATTCCTAAGTCCTATTTAATGAATGTGAACTGTCTTTGTAATGTAAACCATGAGCTGTATTGCCCTTTGAGACTATGGGATAAGAGAGTTGGGGTCTTTGTGGAGGTGGTCAGTCAGCTCAAGTCAGTCAGTCAAATGCGTTAGTTCAAGTGAGTGAGCTCAGGTCAGTGAGCTCAGGTCAGTGAGCTCAAGTCAGTTAGCTGTGGTTAGTCAGCTGCCAAGATGAGAACTGCTGCCCCTCCAGCTGGTGATCATTAAAAATATTAATGGATATACGTCATGTTCCTGGTGTTTCATCTCTGGCCTCCGACCAGACAGTACATTCCTGCTTCACATATATGTATGTGTATATGTATATATATATATATATATATATATATATATATATGTGTGTGTGTGTGTGTGTGTGTGTGTGTGTGTGTGTGTATATATATAAATATATATATAGTCTGTTAAATTTAATTTTTAAATGGTATATTTCTTAGCCCTGCCCCTCGAGGTGTTGCAGGTGTGACTGTGGTGCCAGGCTGCGTCAGCAGGTGTCAGATAGGACGCAGACCAAAGTCTACACTTGTCTACACTCAGGGCTCTGCCCTGTGGGCCCTGGATGGTTGATGGTGTGACATTAAAAAAAAAAACACTGGGCCCTCTGGGATGAAACCAGAGGCATGGCAGAACCTGGAAAGCTACACATAGTGTTTGATATGCCAAAAACAGTAATAATGGACCTCATTCCCAATGAATGCAGATGTTACTGGTGCCTGCTCGAGCAAATTGATGAACAGGAAGAGAAGTGACAAATGGCATATTTCTTGGCCTATTCAAATGATATATTGCTTGGTATATTTAAGTGGCATATTTGTTGAGCCAATTTCTTAACAAATCAAGCTTTCTTGAGTGAAGTTAGGATAGTTTCACCACCTTCTCTCTCCCATACTTTCATTACTAAATTTTGATGATACTTGTACACATCAAAGTTGCTAGCATTTAATACTCTCTTTCAGTTTCCTCATAACCAATAATGCTTTTTCCACACATCTATCATTCACATCAAAAGTTTTATTATATTAATTTTTAATTTCTGAAAGTTGAGAAATCACATAATGCAATAACCACCCCACATGCACACACACTTATACCCACATCTGAAGATGTCCCAATAATGCAAATACTGATTTTTTTTCAGTTGCTATAAAAAACTCAAAAATGTTCGAAAGTTAGAATGGGGTTAAGTTTGCTTGGTTTGCATGTGGTACCCAGCTTTGATCTCTGGCACAGCAAATTGTCCCCAGAGAACCCCTAGAAGTGACCCTTGAGAACAAAATCAGAAGCAAGTTCCAATTATGGCTGGATGTGACTCAAATGCCCCCACCAAAAGAAATGTTGATTTTATTGTTAAATACCTGCTGTGTCAGATGCAGCAAGGTAGTGAAGAGGTAGTAATGCACAAAGGGAGGCTTATCATAGAGACCTGATTTAGAGAAGATACATGTACTCCAAGTCGTATTAGAAGACTATGTAGTGATTACTATGTGTGTCATCTATGTTTGGCTGTGTTTAGGGATAAAAGGAAAAATAAATAAGAAGACCTTGAGGCAAGAAAAGAACTTAATGTCACTAATTAATCATTTTAGCCTTTTTTTATTATACCACTTTTGCTTTTAACATAAAGTAGAACTTCCAAGACCCTGCTCAAAATGTACCAGAAATCTAAAGAAAAAGACAGAGGACTCTGCCAGTAGAACCAATATGGATGCTTTTAGGATTCACAAAAAATTAGTTCATGTAAATTAAACTCTAAGCACAATGTCTGATTAATAGAAAGGTCTTAATACATAGTCGGTATTATTATTCAGAATTGAAGGAAAAATGATTTAGAGTCTCAGGTTCAACTGCCTACTTTTCAAACTAAAGATAATTTTCAACCTAAAAATATCAAAAAACCACATCAAAAATATGAATCAATTGTATTAATGTATGAATGTTGTCAGTGGAATGCCTTCAATTCTCTTTCATCTCAAAGACATTTTCACTAATATGTAAATTGCTCTCGCCTTTCAGGAAATAAACCCTCTTTTGTACGAAGCTTAGCTGTGAAAGTGCAACTCTTTTTTTTTTTTGACACAAGTGCTTTTCTTCTTTAACACTCACCAGATCTTTAGCATACTAGTAAAGGTGTCTGCCAAAAACTGCAAAGTGAGCATTCAAAAGGGTGCATGTGCTTTGGCATCTTTCCCACCACAACTGGCAAAATATCCAAACCTGAAGCTAGTGGCACTGGAGGTTTAATGATCCACTGACGGAAGCTTTTTAGAATTGTATGGTTTCTATTTGTACCTGTAATGGGGTGTTTTCTTCTGGTCTCCATCTACGGCAGGTGGTCCATGTTATTTCACTTCCAGTCACTACCTTCTGTTTTGACTCAGGGAAGTTATTTGTCTTACCCATACATTTCAAATTATTGAATACTTTACATTTCCTGTATTTTCTCTTCACCTTATCTCTACACTCCCAAACTCCAGTTATAAAATTCCAGCAGGATAGAATGTTTCCATGATTATAAATAAGCTTATATATATATGCTTATTTAGACAGAAGTATATATATATATATATATATATATATATATATATATATATACACATATCACTTGACTTCCTGTAGATCATCGATATACTAGAGTGGGCACCAGTAACATCTCCATATGTCCTTTTACATGTGAGAGCCCAAGGGCATCTGCCCACTCAAGGAACATAAAGAGCCTCAAAGCATTCCATCAAGTCATGGGAGTGAGGTTTATAATTGTTACTGGTATTTGGCATGTCAAATACAACATGGGTAGCTTGCAAGGCTATGCCGTGTGGGTGGGGTGGGTGGGGTACTCTTTGTATATGTGTGTATATATATATATATATATGTGTGTGTGTGTGTGTGTGTGTGTGTGTGTGTGTGTGTGTGTGTGTGTGTGTATACATAGAACCTACATCTACCAAACTTGGCCTCATTTTCTATCCAGCAGCCATTTGACTCATGGAAATGTCCAAGTTACTGTTTTTTTTTTCTTTTTTGGGTGACACCGGCGATGTTCAGGGGTTACTCCTGGCTCTGCACTCAGGAATTACTCCTGGTGGTGCTCAGGGAAACATATGGGATACTGGGATCTAACCCGAGTCAGTCACATATAAGGCAAACACCTTAACCACTGTCCTATCGTTCCGGCCCCATTACTTTATTTTAATGTTTGCTTTTAATAAACATCTGAATTCCTGCTGAAAGGAATATGTGAGACACTTCATTTCTTTAACTGGTGGTAGTAGTTTATGAAGCCTAGGCTGGTCCTGTGAGGCAAAGACAAAGACAATTAGAAAGAATAAACAGGAATTTCTAGTTTGGACAAGACCCAGCAAAGAGAAAGACCAAGACATATACATCATCTCTGTTATTAGGGAAATGGTCTTTCTGTAGAAGATACTTCACAACAGCAACTAAGAGTCTATAAGATAAGTGTGCATGCATGTGGGAAAACCAACCAAGAGAAAGTGCTGAGACAGGGCTGAAAGGAGCAGACAATGGTAACAGCAACTTCCAGTATTTTTTTTTCAGGAATTTCTGAAAAACAGTCATGATAAAAAAAGCACTCAGGACAATGTGGCAACAACCACAGACCAATGCTCCTATCTGAAACTAAAGTGCAACTATGTCTAGCAAGAAATAGGTGACACTTGCTTGAGAGTGGACTCATGCATGTGTGTACAAGTGTGTTTATATTTTTATAAGCAAATTTAATCGTTAGGGTCGACTTTTTTCCCCTCCAGATATTTTTTGAGGAAGCAGGAATATGGAGTACAAAGAAGCATGGAAATTAATCAAGGTGTAATTATAAGCATTTTTAGAATCCAAACAAACTAACCTAGGAAGAAAGTTCTATCTTGTTACTGCCTTGAACTTACTTTGGTTCAAATTTAGGCACTCCACTTCTCGAGACTTCTGTCTAAATGCACCCATAAATTCAGGCCATGGGGAGATTTATGCACAATGTTTTGTGTTCATTATTCAAATGTAATTAGAGTTGGGGCACTTCATAGATAATAGAGATTCAGTTTTGAGAAAGACAACCTATGCCTTCAAAAAGCTGACATTTCATCCAAGACATAGATAAGTAAAAAGGCAAATACAAACAAATACTGCTCTATGCCTTATATAGTTCATGTGGGCTTGTTTACGTAACTAATCCACTGCTGTTGAAATCAATGACTGTTTCCAAAACACACCTGAAATTTGAAAGATAAGTGACAACTAACCAGTGACTAGGTAATTGGGAAGAGTAAAAGGAAGTGGTGATTGACATAGTGTAACAGGGGAGGACAAGGGCACACTCAAAAACTGAAGATGAGTAAGTTGTTCTAGGGAACACAGTAACACAGTAGAAGAGAAATGAAATGAAATCTATACATTTAGATACCATTGTAGGCTTTTGGAAAACCGATAAGGAATTCTGGTATCAAGGAAATAAAGAATTTATTGTTGAGATAGTCACTAAAAAGATGAATTAACTAAATATAAGTCACTAAATTCCTATAGATAAACCTAGCAAGAAATTTACTAAAATTTTGTGAGAAAATATTGAAATACTGAAATTATTCTTTGAGACTCACAAACAGAACTGCTACCAGCTCTCCCTATGCCCAGCTGATCACAAGGCACCTGGGAGGGAAGGCGCATTCTAGCCCTGGCCCGCCACCCCAGCAGAGTCTTGCAAGAAGCCAGAGGAACACCCACACCATAGGACCGCCATTTTCCACATCCGGACTCCCCACTCCTCAGAGCTCCACCCAGCATAAATGTTGTTCACAAGCCCAGCTCATCAGAGACCCACCTTGCAGCAGTCTTTTTCAAGCCCAGCCCAGGTATGCTGATCCAGAGACTCACATACACGTGGCAGAGTTGCTACCAGCTCTCCCTGTGCCCAGCTGTTCACGAGGTGCCTGGGAGGGAAGGTGGGCTCTAGCCCTAGCCTGCCACCCCAGCAGAGCCTTGCAAAAAGTCAGAGGAACCCCCCCATACCATGAGGGCCACCATTTTCCACATCGGACTCCCCACTCATCAGAGCTCCGCCCAGCAGAAGAGCTGATCACAAGCCTGGCTCGTGAGGCTGCTTTGTGGTCATGCAGTTCATCAATAAATGCTCAAGATTAGAGGTAACTACAAGAGTATCCCACCTGCATGGCAGAGCCTGGCAAGCTACCCATGTAGTATTTGATATGCCAAATACCAGTAACGATTATAGACCTCATCTCCATGACATGATGGAATGGTTTGAGGCTCTTTATGTTCCTGGAGTGAGTTGATGCCTTTGGGCTACACTAACATGTGACAGGATGTATGGAGATTATACTGGTGCCCGCTCAAGCAAATCAGTGATCAACAGGAAGACAAGTGATACAAGTGATTCCTCGAGACACATCTTAATCAGAATGATTAAAACCAAAGACAGATCATTAAAGACACAAAATCAAGAAAAGAAATTATATGCAAAGGAGTTTCCTTAAGAGACATGGCAGCTTTATTAAACCAGGTTATAAGGGCCTGAAGACAATGATGGGATATATAGTAAAAATAACTCAATGAATTCTCACCAAGAATAAAAATGAATAAAATATGATTTTTATTTATATTTAAAGAATGATACAAAGATTCATGAATAAACAACAGATTAGCAACTTTATAGACTCAAAACAACTTTGCACTAATTGAAGTTCTTTAAGGAAGACACATCTCAGAAGCACATAAAGATGGCAAAAGGAAGCCTCCATGATAGTAATCTCACTCACTGTTAATGGCTTAAATGCACAATTAAGAAACAGAGTAGCATGATAGATTAGAAAACTGAGTCCAATATTTTACTGCCTATATAAAAACATCTGAATAGAAAGGCAAACATGGGGTCAAAGTTAAAATTGCAAATACAATATTTCAAGCAAACAACTCCCTGATATAGGCTGGGATAGCTATATTTATCAGACAACAAAGATATGAAACTAAAAAAATTAAAAGAGATTAAGTTTATAATTTCATAATTATCAAGGGAACTCATTCTTTTAGACTTGAAGGAAAACATTACTAGCAAAACACTAACCATTGGGGAATTTAACATTGCTCTATCACATCTGGATAGATCTTGATAGATCATCTAGATTAAAACTCAACAAGGGAACACTAGCTTTGAAGAAAGAAATGGAAGAGAAGGACTTAGTGTATATATCCCAAAAGTCAAACATACATTCTTCTCCAATGCACATAGGTTTCAAAATATATCATAAATCCAAAAGAATAGAAATCATATTAACTATCTTCTAGACCATGATACACTAAAAATAGAGCACAAACATAAATAGAAGAACAATTCAATAATCTGAAAATTAACACTCACTACTGAACAATTAGTGGATCAAATAGAAAATTGGAAAGGAAATAAAAAGATTCCTGGAAACAAATTGGAATCAAGATATGAGTTACCAGAAGTGGTTGGGCACAGCAAAAGCAGTGCTAAGAGGAAAGCTAATAGCTATGCAAGCATTCATTTAATAAATAACTCCACAACTTAAAGAAATTGGAAAAGGACCAACAAAAGGAGTTCAAAGCAGGCAGAAGGAAATAAATAATAAAAATTAGAGCAGATATTAATTAATTCCTGTCCAAAGTAAGCAACTCAAAAGATTAGTGAAACCAAGAGCTGTTTCTTTGAAAAAATGAACAAGATTGACAAGCCACTAGCAAGTCTCACAAGGAGAGAGAAACCTAATAAACTGAATTAGAAGTGAAAGAAAGGGTAAGCATCATAACAGATACCACAGAAATTCAAAGGATCATCAAGGATTACTTTGAAAATCTTAATGCCACAAAAAAGAAGAAATAGCCTGAACTGGAAAGATTCTTGGATTCTATAAGCTATAATCCTAAAACATCCAAAGGTTGAAACAAGTATATGCAGAAATTAATATCAAGTCAAAAGTAACCTCAAAAATGAAATATCACTTCACTAGTGAGCTCTTCCAAACATTTAAAGAACTGTTACCAATTCTTTTGACTGATTCTAGATAATTGAAAAAACAGAACTGTGATTTACAAAGTTATTGAGAGTAGAGTTATAGGCATATAATACTTTCAACACCAACCCCTCCACTAGTGTTTCCATATTCCTTCCCAATCCTAACCAATCCCTACCAATCACAATAAAAAGGCACATTAAAAATTTCAGTGGCTGCAGCTTAGATTTTATGTTTCCAGTTTGGCTGAGTATGCATTTTGTGGTATATACCACTCACCCATACCAATAGTATTACTGAAACCCTAATGCCTGTTCACCCATTACTTCCCATTCTCTTCTTCCCCCATAGATTGTTTTTCCTTCTCTGTTTCCTACACTCTAAATACTGTCTAAATACTGTCTATTAAGAAAACATTATCCCAAAACTCAGAAAGCAGAGACAGCACAAAATATTAAACCACAGACCAATATTCATGATGAATATTGATGCAAAAATTCCTCTACAAAATACTAACAAACAGAATCCAACGAAACATCAAAAACATCATACATTATTGGGAAGGAAAGATAATTTATCATATGCAAGTTAATCAACATATATACCATATCAATAGAAGTAAACATAAAAATTAGATGGTTGCTTTTATTGATGCATACAAAGCATGTGACAAGGTCCAACACCAATTCATGATAAAAATTCTCAATGTAATTGAAGTTGAAAGAAATTTACTCAACACAGTTAAAGTAATTTATGCAAGCCCACAATTAAAATTATACTTAGTGGTCAATGATAGAGAATGGAAAGATCAGCATGGTATTGGAATAAAGAAAGATCCTGGGATAATGGACTATAATTGAAGGTATAGGGACAGATGCTCAGGTGTCTGAACAGTCACACTGATGTGAAAAAAAAAATACTTATCTGAAAAATAAAGTCTTAAATACAGAAAACATATAAGCAACACCATTAATCAATAGGGAAGTTCAAATGAAAACCATATACTATACATTTTTAGTTACTTTTATTTTTAATATATATTTTTAAAAGTTAAAGTGTAATAAAATGTAATAAAATCAGGGTTGCAGCTATGGTACAGTGGGTAGGGGTCTTTTCTTGCATGCAACCAACCTGGGC
Source organism: Cryptotis parvus (assembly GCA_021461705.1). NCBI lineage: Eukaryota > Metazoa > Chordata > Mammalia > Eulipotyphla > Soricidae > Cryptotis > Cryptotis parvus. The sequence goes on from JAJIBD010004378.1 coordinate 108,631, forward strand.
TCAATCCCCAACATCCCATATGATATCCCAAGCATCACCAGGAGTAATTCCAGAGTGCAGAGCCAGGAATAACCTCTGAGAATCACTGTGTGTGCCCCCCAAATTAATACAACACTAGATTATAGAGCACCTGGATTCAAATTATTTGCTTTAAGAATGCCACACGATATAGTCTTAGAAAACATTTGAGTGGCCAGAGTGATAGCATAACAGGTAGGTCGTTTGCTTTGCACATGGCCGACTGGGGTTTGGTCCCTTGTATCCCATTTGATCCCCTAAGCACTGCTAGGAGTAATTCCTGAGGAGAGCTGGATGTGCCCCCCAAAAAAAAAAAAAGAAAGAAAAATAGAACCATTTGATTTTTCTTTAAAAGTCAAACATACGTTTCACTGTGGTATAATAAAAAATAAAAAAAAATAAAAAAAAAAGATAAAAAAAAAGTCAAACATACACTAATTATATGATGAACAATCCTAATTCAGAGCATTAACCAAGAGAAGTAAAAACATATGTTCACAGAAAAGCCTGTAGACAAATATTTTATTCACCAACATAAAGGAATGAAGTACCAACCCAAACAACGCATAGTTAAATATCCAAAGCATTATTCTAGAGGAAACAAGCCCAACTCAAAAGGCTATATAGTATGGTTCTGTTTTTCATAAAATTAGACAAAAGGTAAAAAGATAGGCCCAGTGAATAAAATGGGGTTGATTACAAAATAGCATCTGGTAATCTGAGAGGTGTTGGAACTATTTTAGAGCTAGGTAGGGATTAAAAAGTAATACATATTTATAATAAATTATAGAGCTGCTTCATTTTAAAAGAATGGATTTCTCTATCGAAATTATACCTTGAGATGCCAGAGAGCTAGTACAGGGGCTACAGTGCATGCCTGGCAGGCTACTGACCTTGATTGATCACCAGCACTGCATAGTCCCTCCAAGCATGCCAGTAATGATCACTGAGCATAGAGCCAGGAGTAAGCCCCGAACACACCAGGTATGGCCCCACAACCCAAATAATAATAGATCAAATTAATGCCAGCCACTACATGAATTCAATATGTCTCTAATAAAATTTTTAAATGATGCTTTTTGATGTTAAAGAAAAAAATAATGAAGAAATTGCACAGCAGTTGCATGCTCGCTTTGTTCTCCAGCTACCCAAGTTTGACCACCTTGTACCAAATATGGTCTCCAGAGAAATACCAGAAATGATTTGTGACCACAGAACCAATAAGCCCTGACATGATTGCTGTCCACCCCACACCCCTAGCACCCACAGAAACAGCCAAATACTTCTGAGAGTGAATACCGGGATAGACATGAAAGAATGGCCCCTCACCCACAGAACACAAAGACAGGAACCAGAGGTAGCTGGTAAAATGCCAGAGGTAACTGATAAAATGATGGCTCAACCGAAAGTAATTGATAAAATGATGGCTTGATAAGAGCACAGCAGGAAGGGCCTTAAGCAAATAATTCCAGGCAGGGCTATAAGGCAAACATTCCCAAGAGGTTGAGTCTGATGTCCCCCTCTGTATTTGGTATGGTAGGTGACTGGGCCCATGCCGTGCCAAATATGGAAGAAAGTATTAGGCACTCTCAAATTGGTGGGTGATGGTTACCTGGTGCAGAGTGATTGGCTGCCTGCCGCGCCGACCTTGATGTAATATTTTAAACCTATTGGATAGTTATGCGCGGGCTTTTCTGTAGCGCGGGAATTATTCCTTAAAAGATCGTCCCTGGAAGGGCTCGGGGCTCTTAGCCACTGACCGCTTGGGGTCATGCTATGGGCCCGAGTATACTCGCTTATTAATAAAACCCTTGCTTTTGCATAGGACTTGGTCTCTCAGAGTTTTCCTTGGTAGGTGCGGTGTTCCTAGGCTCCCAGTCAGTCACCCCATCGGGTGGCCAACCCTTACAGACACAGTGACATTAAAAGAAGTTCAGTTAACCAGCAACTGACAAGGATTGGTGTTAAAGTCAGACCCCTTATGATTAAAAAAACTGGTGTTAAGCTGTATAATCCTGGGATGCAAGAAAGGTTAAAACAGAGATAGGAGTCCAGTTGGTGAAGCTTCCTCTTCTGATTCGGGCCATTTATCAGAAGCAAAGGTTGGTGCCAAAACCCTGACCGTGCCTACATATCTCCCTTCCTCAAATGTTTTCTATCGTTTATCAGAAAAGCATTTTGAGGCCAAAATTATATGTGATGGGAATACTGAACCACATACCTTAAGTCTTGTTTAGGTGGAAAGCTTTTAAAATCTTGTCCTAAAATTCCCTTTCAGGGAATCTGTACAACTGATGCCACCTGCTGAGACACAGGGACCACAGTCTGAATCCTAGGGTTCAGCACAGGGGAAAGAGGGGTAATTGATGGGGCATATACTTTTGCTTCTTATCAGCAGTCTCAGCTTTATGGCCTGTCAAATGAAAATGCTAGTTATCTTGAGAGAGTGCATTCAATATTGGTAATGATTTTTAAAATAAAAAATATTACTTATGAGGAAAAGCAAGAGCCCAGGCCTAAACTTTCTCTGCAATGATGACTCAGAATCTCCCCCCCAACTGTTCAGACCTTTTGTTCTAACATTAAAATAAAAAAAAAAGAACTGAGATAAGATAGCAAGCATCTGCTAGCTAACAGTCCTAGCTCCTTCTAAGGCAACTGGGTACAATGGTTTCCCTGAAAGAGGTTAGTGAAGAGGCCAGAGGGTCTCTGGAAAGAAAAGAATTTTGTAGCTTTTCAAGTTCAATGAGGCTTAGGAGGTTGGAAGGCTTGCCAAATAAAAGCCTGTTTAAAAGAATGCCCAAGTATTCAAAACCTTGCTTTTCCCAGACCTCTGACCACTTTCAGCCAAGGAGGGTTTGTGTATTTACCCGTGGCTCACACCTCCATCCGGGATGATTATTCCTCAATCTATGATGAGTCCAATGGTATTACCTGAAAGGTCTGAGCAGGGTCAGACCCTGGATTCCAAAGCAGGTGGAGCCGCCTCTCCTTTACTCTCAACCCAGGAACTTGATGTATGCAAATTTGGGCCCCTTTAGACGTGGTTCAAAGGAGTCCTTTAATCCCCCAGGACAAAGAAGGGAATCAGTCCTATCCACCCCTCCCCACTGACTTTTTCCCTTCCTGTATAGCTCTGGGGAGAGCTCCTGGAAGATTTGGATGCAGGCGCCTGGAAGGAATTTTTACAGGACCTCTGCGCAACCCCTTTCTGCAGAACCTCCCAGGGAAACTTCTGGTGTTCCTGTTCCTTGGTGAAAATAAAAGTAAGCTCTTCTATGCGATAAATGGGGCTGTGGAGATTTGATTGCAAAGACCTTGGTTTCCAAAAAGGCACTTACGGTTTATTTAATCTCAACACAGGATTTACCAAAATCCCAACCCTATCCAACTTGGTCCTAGCTCTTAAGGCAAGTCACTTTCCCCTAGTAGACAGAGATCTCTCCCCTCTAAGAATACAAAATGGCATGAAGACGCTTCCGGTTCTATGAGGGATCTGACTTAACGCTTCTACACCACCACCCAAGGGATTAAGATTTCTCTCTCCACACTAGGTTGTGGAAATACCATACTCTTCTATTCGCTTAATAGAAAATGAGCTTCGTGGATTGGGATCTTTATAGGTACCATAAAGATGGTAATCACAAATCTAAATTGATATCCTAACAATTGTGTTCCTTGCCAGCTCCTCTGTTATGTTATGTAACAACCAAAAAATCAAAGTGTGTGCATTTTGCTTTCATAAAATAAAAATGTGAAATTCAGCCTGCATACAACTGAGCAGTGTTCACAGACACAATCTCATGTATTTCAATTTTTCCAATATTTCTAGTTGTTTTTTTCCTGTCACCTTTCTTCCATAACGTTATGAGACCTCTTCTTCCACTTAACTTCTGAGTCAGTGTTCTAGCCTTTGATAAACGTTTCCCAGCCTCTCCCATTGAGACTCTTAGCAAAACTTCCTTGGATTTCATGCCTATTCTACAGGCATTCCTCCCTTTAAAATGGTAGAATTCTACCTTTAAAATTCTACCTTTAAAAGGTAGAATAGAATTCCTCCCTTTAAAATGGGAGGAAGCAGAATTAGGTAAAAGCTGAAGTTTCTTCTATGCTTGAAATTCCATGACTGAGGTTAATGCAAAACCCTTGTACGATGTCACAGTTGGTATCTGGGGTACTGTGTACAATTTTTGCTTAATCCCTGAGACAGTAATAGAATCTGAGCTATGTATGTTTTCTAAAAATTAATTTTTTTATCAAATTTTATTATACCACTGTGAGATACACAGTTACAAAGCTGTTCATGATTGGGTTTCAATCATACAGTGTTCCAGGACCCAACCCTCGACCAGTGCACATTTACCACTACCAATGCCCTCAGATTCCCTCCCCTCTCCCTAGGTGGCCTCTATGGCAGTGACTTTTCTTTTCTTTTTCTCTTCTTCTTCTCTTCTTTTTTCTTCTTTTCTGTTTTCTTCCTTTCTTTCTTCTTTCTTTGTCTCTTTCTTTCTTTGTCTCTTTCTTTCTTTGTCTTTCTTTTTCTTTCTTTTCTTTCTTTCTTTCTTTCTTTCTTTCTTTCTTTCTTTCTTTCTTTCTTTCTTTCTTTCTTTCTTTCTTTCTTTCTTTCTTTCTTTCTTTTCTTTCTTTCTTTCTTTCTTTCTTTCTTTCTTTCTTTCTTCTTCTCTTATCTCTTCTTAAACATCATGGCTTGCAACACATACATTTAGGAGTGTGCATATCCCTTTGTTCATGTTCACTGCTCAGTTCTAGTCTGAGTTACCATTTCCAACAATTATTAGAACACTGGTCCCTTCTCTATCTTGCCTAACCTCTGACCCTACACACTTGTAAATTTTGAATTTTAAGACTTAAAAGGGATGTTCTTTACTTTATTATCTTTGGAAGACTTGTTTCTTAACACTGCTGGTCTGACTTTAGTTGAAGAGTCTCTTGGCTTTTCTAGGTCTGAGACACTGCGGCTCTCTTCTGGACATTTAGCCAGAGCCTAAATTTGAGCCACACTTTAACAACTTACTCTGTGGGGCACGTGGGATAAAGCAGAAATCCCTCCCTCCACCCATAGCTGCCTAGATGCCAAAGGCAACTTCCCTCTTGCCCTCCTGATTTTCTACTAGGAGAGCCAGGTTCAGCATTTCATAATGTTTTCAAATTCTAAGTATCATGCAAATTAGAGATAAGAAATCACCATTAGGTCATGTTTTTTATCCTCTCAAGGACTAAAGTAGGATCCATATATGTTCTCCAGTTCTATGTTCTTTCTTGTGTTAAATGATGTACAGAATGAACTTTTCTCTTTGAAAGAATATTCCGTTTTCTAATAGATTTGCACAGTTTAAGGGTCTTTCATCTTTGGCCCAAAGTTTCTTTCTTCCAATTCATTTTATTACTTCATTATTTTGGATTCCCCTTCACTGAAGCTTTCCTCCTTTGGGATTTAGACCCTAAAGACAGAGTTCTTGGAGTTGTTTCTCTGAGTGAGACACAATAAACCCAGCTTGCCTAGGAAGAGAAATAAGTCCAACTAGACCAAATATTTCTTTTCTGTGCAAATGGAAAGTATTAGAATAATAGACTAAAGAGTGTTGTTAACACAGTCCCTGTAGTGTGGAGGCTCAGAGACTCCATTTGAATTTTTCTCTAGATTTTTATGATTTGAACGATAGAAACTCGTTTTAACTCAGATGAGCTCAGCACATCACATCTCATTTTCACATGCATTTACATTTTCTCTAACCTTATGGAAATCTGTCTTCCTTCCCTTGGAACCTCACAGTATCCCAAACCCTTTCACAGCACTGACTCCCAAGTTTTTGTCTCTTTAATCTTTTCTTGGCACATGAACTATAAGCATTTGAAAGATATTCTGTTAAATTAATTCAAGGTCAAGTTTCCCTTGAGGGACAAAGCTTAGGGTTGATTTTCATCTATACTTTGCATAACACTTTTCTGAACTGAGTAGGTTCTCAATACATGCTATCAGCACCACGCTCTAACCAACTGAGCTAATCGGCCAGGGTTCAATTAATACATGCTAATTAGCTCTTCTGTGGCCAGGTGAATGGGGCAGTCACTGTATTGCCTTTTGGGGAAAAGCAATCATGAACAGCTTTATAATTATTTATCATAAATTTTAAAATGTTATTATAATAAGAAAACATATTTGTAACTATGTAAAGGAATTGATGCTAGCCAGAATTATTGTGGTGATTACTTTACAATGAGTACAGGTATTTAATATGTTTATATATGAAATATGCTATAATGAACATATTGTTATATTAAAAATATGTGTATTTTTTAAAAAAGGAGAAAGCTGGAAGACCTGGGAGGTGAGGCCCCACTCACTGGAACAAAGGTAATGCAAAGAAAGTCAAAAGAAGACCATCAATAGCAGTGTACCCCCCACCCCTTTGCAACCACCCTAAATATAGGTTGGGGAGGGCAAACTTTAACACTACATCTGTGCACCACTTACCACTTTGTCTTCTCTGTTGCTCCTGGGACTTCTCCAAGCCACACACATGCCAATGTTATCAGAGGGAATGTTATGGGCAGCAGCCTGACAATGTGGCATTGTCCTGTGGGATTTATGACCAGGTTTCAACAAGTGACCCTTTATCCCATTTGTTTTCCCTTGGGTAAGCTGATGTGACTCTATATTGGGTTATGGGGGCCTACTTGGGGACATTTGCAATCCTATTGTTTCAGTCACATCTCCAACATTTCTGGGTGTTTCTTTACACATTTCATTGGCATCATCTTGGCAGTGTCGGGCAAATGGAATGTTATATCAAGGACATCCTGTTGGAGAGAGGTTTGAAGTCAGAGTACTCTTAAGCAGCTATGATTTGTGGCAAAGAATGCTACATACTTCAATTTGCCCCAACATAGCTTCTTCTTCAACCCAGCATGAAGGGAATGGGATAATGTTATTAAAAATCATGGAAAAGAGAATGTATTGTATGTCAACGAGGTTAAGGGGAAATATTTGAAAGTTACAAAAACATTTTTTTAAGGAAACATATCACTGAATCACATGATCTTTCCCCCAGAAAATCTGGTTCAAATTCTGATGTCTTGCTTTCTTTGTCTTTGCTTTCTATGTCTTATGCTGATTTCTTTGGCAGGGATACATATTCTCTGTTCTTCAGTTTTCTCATATAGTAAGTAGAGAAATATGAAAACTTGATGGCCTGAAGATGAAGAATCATCAACTAAGAGACATGGTCTAGAAGGGTCTGAAAACAAGTCTTGCTCATTTCAGTGAACAATGATTACCTAGTTAGCTATACTAATAATGTAAAACATTGAAGTCAAGACCCATTTCTTATCATGTAAAAGCTGCTTTCTCTGTTTTCATAGTAAAAAATGATGAATTACTGATTTTCACTTGACATTATTCTGAATCCTATGTAGTAAGGCTATAAAATAAAGGAATAATTACTTTTATTCATTCTTTAAAGAGCAGAGAGCTCCTAATATGCAACTGTAATCAAAAGTGTCTACCCAACCAACTCTGGGATTGATCACATTTTAGAAAAAAAGGAATACAATGCAGAGTTACATACGTTAGAAAGTAAAGAAAAAATTGATACATTTTTGGGAAAGGATGCTATTTAGTTCCTCTGTTGTGAAGTGGTTAAGTAGACGTTTGATATATTAGAATACCCCTGGAGTTCCTCCTGATTCACTCCTTACCTTTCTTCTTTCCCTAAGCATATAAAAGTGTTAGGAATAAAAAAATAGTGAAGATTTCTAATGAGTACATTAGAAATCTTAGATGATGCTAATGTTTGTCTGATGCAGCACTGTATCATAGCATGAATAAAGCTAACTGGCATGCAATAATTTTGATCACTTGATCACTTGAATCCTGTTATTCATCGATTTGCTCGAGCAGGCGCCAGTAACATTTCCATTGGACCCTATCACGTGCCAATGTAACCCAATGGCATCTGGTTGATTCAGGAATATGAAGAGCCTCAAACCGCTCGTTCAGGGTCTTGACAAGGAAGTCTGACCATCTTGTAGGTGGGCGGCCACGTGATCTTTTGACATCCCGTGGGATCCAGTCGGTAATGGCTCTAGTCCAGCGGTTGTCTCCAAATCGCATTACATGTCCAGCCCATCTGATTTTCGATGCCTTGGCAAACGAGACAGCATCCCTGATTCTGGAATAGCGACGGAGGTCAGAACTCCGAATTCCTTCTCTCACTTGAGTGAGGCGTGATATTCCAAGCATAGCTCTTTCGATTCCTCTCTGGGAGACCCAAATAGGAATTTACTGCAATAAGTTTACTTTTCAGATTTAAAAGTGACTGAACATTGTATGCAAAGATCTAAATGAATCCATCAAAGATTGATGTATCCCATTTTAATATGTTCTCAAAGATTTTGGAATAGTTTCATTGCAGTTACATTCCTGTTCCAGCCTGATAATTGATTGCAATAACTTGGAGAGCAGAAGAGGGAGTAGAAACTCTGGCAACTGCAGAAAGGAGTTAAGAGAAAACTGTGTTTTGGATGCAACAGTTAATATTTTAGAACTGATATAGACTATGAGATTTCTTACATGTGTTGCTTATGCAGTAATTCAAGGTAGAATATATAGATTGCTGACAATATTTACTATGAAAATGAAATTTATTAATTTCTATAGGTTTATAGAAATGAAACCATATCTTGAAGAGGCAGTCAATATGTTTTTAGAGAACATTCTTTTGAAAAAATATATCCTCTTTCTAAAGGTGGGGAGATGTTAAAACACACTGGATTACATACAGAGACTGGAACAAAATATTTGCTGATCACACATCTGACAAAGGGTTAATTTCCAAGGTATACAAAGTATTGATAAATCTTAACAAGAAAACAGCAATCAATGTCATCCAAAATGGGGAAAGGGATGAAAATAAACGTCCTCAAAGAAAACACTCAGAAAACCAAGAGGTATATGAAAAAATATGTTCCGCATCACTTATCATGAGGGTCATGTACATCAAAACACCAATGAGATATCATCTCTCACCACTGGGATTAGTTCACATCACAAAGAACAACAACAAATAGTGGTGTGGGTATGGGGAAATAGGAACCCCTGTCCACTGCTGGTGGAAACATCTTCTGAATCAATCATTCTGGAAAACTAGAGACACATCTAAAAAAACTAATAGAGCTTCCTTTTGAGCCAAAAATTCCACTTATGGGTATCTATCCTGGGGTCTAAAACCACAATACAGAAAATCTATTTCTATTCTTATATATTTGTATTATTTGTATTCTTATATTCGTTGCATTATTATTCACAGTAGCCAGAATCTGGAAACAACCCGTGTCCAAGAAAATTGAAGTTTCTTTTTTTTTTTTTTTTTTTCTTTTGTTTTTTTGGGTCACACCCGGCATGCTCAGGGGTTTCTCCTGGCTCTGCACTCAGGAATCACTGCTGGCGGTGCTCGGGGGACCATATGGGATGCCGGGGATCGAACCCGGTTGGCACAGGCCAGCCACGTGCAAGGCAAATGCCCTACCCGCTGGGCTATCGCTCCGGCCCCGAAAATTGAAGTTTCTAAAGAAACTATGACACTTAGACATAATGGAATATTATCTGTCCATAAGAAAAAATTCTAAGAAAATATAAAATCATACAATTTGCTGCTATGTGCATGGAATGATAGAGTATCCTCTGAGTGATATCAGCCAGAAGGAGAGAGACAGATAAAGAATGATCTTTGTCATATGTGGGATATAAAAATTAATTGTAAGGGTACAACAAATAGCCTAGAACAAAAATATCTAAGAATTGGTTTCAGAATGAAGTTTAACGTGTCAGAGACACATTGAAAGCATGGAGTGTCATGAGTGGAGATGGTAAGGTGGGGGAAGATGGAAAGAAACTGTGAGGGTGGAACCCCAAGATAATGGTGATGAAGAAGGTTAATTCTAATGGAAGGTATAGTATTGGAATGCTGTACACATAAACTTCTACCATTGACAGTATTATAAAATTTAAATCATCGTGGCTAGAATAAAATTTAAAAATTAAAAAAAATAAAAGGTGTTTTGAAATTAAAAAAATTCCTGCCTAGTTTATCATAACACCTATATGATTAATTAATGGGTCTTTCAATTAGTCCAAGAATACTAGGTCTACCCTTGCGGGCACATAGTCCCTTCCTTGAGGAGCAATATTTCTGGAAAAAGAGGCTTCAAACTCTTTAATCTTTTGATGTGTGGTTCAAAGTTATTGCAACATGTCTGATGGGCTTAGATTTCCCAACTGAGGATAGTTGTCAGAAATGAGCACATTAGTCACAGAGTGAAAATTATCTTAAGAGTCCTGGTACCCTTGTCTGCTGATCCTTGGCTAAAATTTAGGAGCCCGACTCATCTCCAGACAGCTTGGTCTGAACTCAGAGTGAATTTTTTTTTCCGTAGACTCTTTTGAATAATGAGTGAACCTTAGGGAAGCAATTCCAATATTTCTACATTTGCTTGCATTTGTCTCTATATTACAAACGAGCTGTAGTGTTAGCTTTATGAGAGTCATCTATCGTAAGTACAGCCCCTCTTAAAGCCTGTGAGTGAAATCACAGCATGAGGTGAATATTAAGCTCTATGGTGGACCTGCCAGACAATGGTTTCTTTTCAGTGAGGCAATTGTAAGCGGCACACACTCTCTTATAATATAAAAATTTCCTCATAGTTTTTGGCTATGTCATGGGAAGAAGAAAAAAAGCATTTTTTCCCATTTGTGGGCTAAGTCCTGGGAGTCATAATCTGAACACATAAGAAATACGATCTGAAGTTGCACCCTGGGCCAGTGAAGTGGGACATATCTATTATCCTTGACTGTGGAGTAGCCAGATTTCCCTGAGGCATGTTTAATCATGAGACCAGCACATTTTCCTACTAACCCTCCTGGCTTCTCTTTCTTTGCAGTTTCCTAACAGAAACAACTCTCAAATATTTACTGAAACATTGTTAATGAAAAAGACCGATTGTGTACCAGGTTCACAGCTGTTTGGGATAACTCCTGTGTACATAGAGTATGTGCCTAATGGGTGGGGAATATACAATAAAAGAATAGATAAATAAACAAGTAAATTGGGTAGTCAATAGCTCTGCCATCATCCCATTTTTGATGTTTTGCTTGCAGTAATCTACCGAGGTTGAAAATAATACCAGTAAGAGAAGATTTTGAGAGAGAGAAAGAAGAAAAAGTGCCATATTCACATAACTCATTGCAGTTGAAAGTTATTTTATCATTTCGTTTTTAAAATTTATTACTAATATAAATGAATAAAATCTATCATGTGATATAGTATATTAGAAATAGTATTTAAGGGTTCAATAGTATATAAGGTTTTAGAAATCCACTGGAGACTTACAAAATAGCTTTCATTGATTCTCAACCCTAAAATTGAATTTCTTAGTAAAACAGAGTATCTTTAAAGGGAGAAGGAATAAGTCATATGCGGCAGTAAAATTAGTAGATTGCAGATTGTTATTTTATTAATTTATTAAAAAGTTACTTATGCTATTAATAGTTGAGTTTTAGACTTGATATTCTAACATCAATCCCACCACTACTGTCAACTCCCTCTACCAATGTGTTCAGTTACCTTCCACCACTCCCAGCTTGCTGCTTTGACACATTTTAGAGTTTGGTTACTGTAGCTTGGACTCGTGTTTTCAGTGTTGTTGACTATGGTTTGAATAAAAAACTGTACCATTCCCTTACTTATGTACATACCCAAGGCTTTTGTCATTCTACTCCCTATTAATTTTTTTCCTCATTTTTGACCTTCCACCTTGATTCAATTTTTAAAAGATACTTGGTTTTACTAGAGAGGGAAGTTGAGCAGAACATAAAATCAAGAGTAAGGAAGAAATTGAGAAGAGAAAATGGTCACTGTAGAGGATCTGGAACAAGGCCACAAGGCACATTTAATGAACAGGGTGCCCAGTTCATCTGTAGTAGAGAATGTATACATGTAGCAATAGATGGCCCATGAAGGAAAGTGTGGTGGGTCTGGCTGAATATAGATAATGGGGGGCCTCTAATTTATTCCTATGCTGTGGTATTTTTTTCTACATTATGTAGACTACTAGGGGATTTTGATCAGAGAACTAACATTGTAATATATTTTATACTACATCACTTCCATTAGGGAGTTGAAAGTGATTATTGGGGTAACAGGATACAATTAGAAAGGTATCAATCTTCAGAATAACTCTAGCTGTCCCCTTTTTGCACATTTATGTCAAAAGGTTTCTCTCAGAACCTGTGAAGGTCACTGTACCCACTGTTTCAACAGGACCACCAACTCATGGTCCATAAAATGTCTGGTTTATTTTCCTGAGTGTTGTCTAATACTCTTCATGTTAAGTTACCTTCTTTACAACAAAAAGAATTAAGTGAAACATAGTTGTGTGTGTATATATATATACATATTATAAAATACATATTATATATACATATATATGTATATATGTATATGTCTGTGTGTAGAGATATAGAGCTATAGTCATGTCTATCTCTCTACATATATATCTTATAGAAAGATGTCTATCTATAGATCCCATTGCATTATTATTTGTTTACTTATCCATTTGTTTGTTTATTTATTTATTTATTTTGCTTTTTTTGGTCATACCCGCGATGCTCAGGGGTTACTCCTGATTCTTTGCTCAGGGGTTACTCCTGATTCTTTGCTCAGGAATTACTCCTGGCGGTGCTCAGGGGCCCATATGGGATGCCAGGGATCAAACCTGGGTCGGCCACGTGCAGGGCAAATACCCAACCCCCTGTGCTATTGCTTCAGCCCCCATCATCCCCATTGCTTTAATGTGCTCTACATGACTACTTCTTCCCAGATTCTGTGATCTCTGGTATATTCTGTGGAAGAAACTGTAGAGTCATGTTACTTTATATGTGACAAGTTGGAGATTTTCACACCCATTACTTCTTCACACCAATGACAGATGAAAAATACAATAGTCTTGACCTTTAAGAAAAATTATTTTTACGCTTTTTTTAAGAATTTCCCAGTGGAATTAAACTCTATGTGTCTACAAAGGCAGCTGGATTAATACAGTTGCACAAAAAATAATCAAATGATAAAATTAAATCACACAGCATTTTGAGCATGGAAAGCTTAACAAAGAATTATAAACTATATGGGACTTGGGTCAATAAGAATCATATCCTGACATTTGTACCAAGCACAGTAGTAAGTATAGATACTCCAATTTTTTTTTTAGCTAATGTTTTTGTGTTTTGGGAGTAGATGCAAAGAAGTAGAATTGCTGAATCATATAGGGAGCTGGACATGGGAATCTCCTGGCGGACAGTTCCACAATGAAATTGACCACATAATCTTTAATCGAAGGTTTTGTCTGACCGATGTTGATGTCGTCCCCAAATTCCAAACAGGATCAGACCACCGTCTCCTTCGTGCAAAATTCTACTTCCTGCAAAGGGGAGAAAAGGCTGCAAAGTTTAAGAAGAGAACTCCCAGAATGACCACCAACTGGGAACTCTTTGGCACCATTGCAGCAACATGGGAAGATACCATCATTGACAACATCGATGAAGAATACAACCGACTGGTTCAGCACCTCCATGATTGTGCGAAGAATGCCGAGAGGGAGAAAGACACAAAAGGATGCTTGTCTTCAGAAACTCTTGAGCTCATTCGCCAATGTGGGAAGGCACGAGCCTCAGGAGACCAAATAAATGCTAACGTCGGAAGCTTGCTAAACGGTGCAGAGAAGCGATAAAAGAAGACCTCAAAGACAGAAGAGCAGAAATACTGGAAGATGCAGCAGAAGCCGGGAAAAGCATTCGAACTGCCCGCCTGTCCTTCGCCAACTATAAGACCAAGATGACTGCCCTCCAACGCCCTGATGGATCTATCATATCTTTCAGAAAGGCAATGGAGAAGATTATCCATGACTTCCACTCAAATCTCTTTGGTAGCCACATCCACCTGCCCACATACCAAATTCCAAAGGATGGATATGTCTTTCCCAAGGTTCACCCTTCTGAAATCTGACATGCCATCTCGTTGGTAAAGAAGGGAACAGCACCAGGCCCAGACAAAGTCAGACCCGAACACCTGAAGAATCTGATGTTGGTACTCAACAATACACTAGCTCGGCTCTTCACATGCTACCTGTCCGAATGCAAGGTGCCCTCCCAATGGAAAACCAGCAGGACAGTTCTACTGTTCAAGAAGGGAGACATTCACGACATCAGCAACTATCGTCCCATCTGCCTGTTGTCCATCATCTACAAGCTGTTTACACGAGTCATCCTGAACAGGATTAGCAGGACACTAGATGAAGGACAACCATGTGAGCAAGCAGGCTTCCGGAAAGGATTCAGCACAATCGACCATATCCACACAGTAACCAGGCTCATTGAGGTTTGTAGGGAGTACAAGATGCCGCTCTGTCTCACGTTCATTGATTTACAGAAAGCCTTTGATTCTGCGAAGATTGAAGCAGTCATCAAAGCCCTAGCCAAATAGGGTGTTCAAACCCATTACAATCAAGATCCTTCGTGAGCTGTATTACAGATTCACCACCATGATCTCACCATTTTACAAAGAAGTGATCATTGATGTCAAAAGAGGGGTTCGACAGGGTGATACCATTTCACCAAAACTCTTCAGCGCCACCCTCGAGAACATCATGCGACAATTAGAATGGGAAGGAATGGGAGTGAAGATAGATGGACAGCAACTACACCACCTCCACTTCGCTGATGACATAGTTCTAATAACACCAAACATTAGCCAAGCAGCACAAATGTTGGCTGACCTCGACCAAGAATGTGGAAAGATAGGTCTACAGCTGAATTTAAAGAAAACCATGTTTATGAAAAATGAACTAGTTCCAGAGGGCCCATTCACTCTCAATGGAACAAATATCTCTGAATGCAGCAGTTATGTGTACCTAGGTCGAGAAATCTACATGATGAACGACCTAAAACCTGAGCTGCGCAGGAGGAAGAGAGCAGCATGGAGTGCCTTCAAAGGCATAGAAGAAATAGAAGAAATGAACAGAAACTTCAGCAAGGAAGAAATTCGAATGGCAAAAAAAAATATGAAAAAATGCTCATCATCACTAATCATCAGAGAGATGCAAATCAAAACAACAATGAGATACCAATTTACACCACAGAGACTGGCACATACTCAAAAGAGCAAGAACAACAAGTGCTGGCGTGGATGTGGGGAAAAGGGGACACTCATCCATTGTTGGTGGGAATGCCGGCTGGTACAGCCTTTCTGGAAAACAATATGGACTTTCCTCCAAAGACTAGAAATTTAACTCCCATTTGACCCATCCATACCACTCCTGGGAATCTACTCTGGGAAACCAGAAATACACAGCAGAAACACCATTCCTACTTTTATGTTCATAGCAGCATTACTCACAATAGCCAGAATCTGGAAGCAACCAGAGTGCCCGAAAATCGATGACTGGATAAAGAAGCTTTGGTACATCCACACAATGGAATACTATGCAGCTGTTAGGAAAAATGAAGTTATAAAATTTGCCTATAAATGGATGGACATGGAGAAGATTATGTTGAGCGAAATTAGCCAGAAGGAGAGAGACAGATACAGAATGACTGCATTTATTTGCATGGCATAAATATATATGTACATATTATGATACTAATATCCAAGGTCAAGTGAAACATATAACAGGAGGTCTTGTCAAAGGTGGAAATTATCGCAAACGTGTGGGAGTCAGAGGTTAGGTAAGACAGAAAATGGAACAGGGTGCTAATAATTGTTGAGGGTACTAATGCCAACCTAGAACTGAGCATTAAATAGAGGCAAAAGGATTCACATGACAACCTTTTAATGTATGTTCTGTAATTCATAGTCTGGAAGGGAAGGAAAAGAGAAAGAGAGAGAAAGGGAAAGAAATAAAGAACCTGCCATGGAGGTGGGCTTGGGAAGGGGGAGGGAACTAGGGACGTTGGTGGTGGGAGATGGGCACTGGTGGAGGGACGGGTGCTGGAACACTGTATGACCAAAACCCAAATATGAACTTTTTAATTGTATATCTTTTTATTTGTATATCTCACGGTGGTATAATAAAATACTTTAAAAAAAAGAAATAGCTAAAATGACAAAACCTCTGGCTCCAGGCACATCTCTTTGACTCCACCATTCTCCCTGCATTGACATACGCCTCAGAGACCTGGGCCCTACGCAAGCAGGATGAGAATGCTATTCGGGTCTCCCAGAGAGGAATCGAAAGAGCTATGCTTGGAATATCACGCCTCACTCAAGTGAGAGAAGGAATCTGGAGTTCTGACCTCCGTCACTATTCCAGAATCAGGATGCTGTCTCGCTTGCCAAGGCATCGAAAATCAGATGGGCTGGACATGTAATGCGATTTGGAGACAACTCTGGACTAGAGCCATTACTGACTGGATCCCACAGGATGTCAAAAGATCACGTGGCCGCCCACCTACAAGATGGTCAGACTTCCTTGTCAAGACCCTGAAGGAACAGTTTGAGGCTCTTCATATTCCTGAATCAACCAGATGCCATTGGGCAACATTGGCACGTGATAGGGTCCAATGGAAATGTTACTGGTGCCTGCTCGAGCAAATCGATGAATAACGGGATTCAAGTGATCAAATGATATAGGAGCTGTAGTTTTAATTTTGTGAAGAATTTTTATACTGGGTATCATACAGGCTGAATCCAGAGGAGATTCCCATTAATAGTGAATGAGGGTTCCTTTTTAGTCACAAACTGCTAACATTGGTTATTTCCAGTTTTTTTTAATATATGACCTTCTCATTTGTGTATGTGATGACTAATTATTTTGATTTGCATGTCCTTGGTGATAAGTGACAATAAATACTTTTTCATATGTCTGCTTTGGTGAAGTTCATTCTTCTCTCCATTTTGGGGGGAAGCCATACCTGATTGTGCTCAAGGTTTACCCCTGGCTCTGAACTTAGAGATTAGTCCACTTCCTGCAAGACTAAAGTACAATATGAAGGTCTGGGGGTACTGAAGACAAGTGCATTACCTGTTGTGTTATCTCTTTGGACTCCCTCCCTACTGTATAATGAAAGTATTGTTTGATGTTGAGTTTTTGTGAATGGTTTAAAAGTATTGGACATTACCCTTTTCCTAAAATGTTGTGTTCAAATACTTCCTTCTGTTTAGTACTGTCTTTTTATTATACATTTTACATGTTTAGTTTTCAGTCTACTATATTACTATATTGGCTTATTGTTTCCAGAACTTTTAGGTGAAGTCTTGAGATTTTCTATGTATATTATTATGTCATCTGAAAATAGTGAGAGTGTAATGTCTTATTTTCCAATTTTGATATCTTCAATGTCTTTGACTGAAGTGATTGTTTTGATGAGGATTTCTAAAACTATATTGAAAAATAATGAAGAAATTTCAGGTGATTGTATTGCCTGGTTAACATTGTATCCCAGCACAAGACACCCACATTTTCCCTCTTGAAATTTGTATTTTAATACTTTAATACTGAGCTGTTTACTGGTGCACTCACTCTCTCTCCACTCTAGAGAAGCTCACACTCTTGAATATGTTAATCGTTATCTCTTCCCTCACTTCCTCTAGATTTGTAAATAAAATTGGTTATTCCCTTGTGCCTGATCTCAGAGGAAAGACTTTCTGTCTTATACTATTGCGCATGATGTTGGCTGTGGGTTGTCCTACGTGGCGATTATTATCTTGCAATATGTTCCTTCAATTCTTATTGTTGAAGGCTTTTTAAAAAAAAAAGAGTGGGTGGAATATCTTGGCAAAAACTCTTCTTGCATCTATGGTTATAACTATATTATTTTACCTTTAGTCCCGCTAGTAGTATTACATTAATTGATTTGCATACATTAAATGACACTTGCTTCCCTGGAACGGATACACTTTCATGGTATCTAACCCACTGATAATGGTGTCAGATTTGGTTGCTAAGAATTTGTTGATGATGTTTGCAGTGGTGCTCATGAGGAATGTATGTAATTTTTACAAAGTAATATCTCTCTCTATTTTTGGTAATAAGGTAGTGGTGACTCATGTCAGCAGTTATAAAGGATTCCTTTTTTCCCCATATTTTTTAAAAGCTTGAGAACTATAGTCAGTAAGTCTTTTTTCTGATTGGTAGAATTCATCAATGAATAAATTTGGAGTAGAGTTTGGTCTTTTAGTTACCTTAGTTGTGATTGATCCATTCAGGTTTTCTGTTTCCTCCTGATTCTAGTTTGAGAAGATTCTAATCAATCATCCATTTCTATTTAGTATTTTTAGATACTAAATAGCTTGGTGTCACATGATGATTTGTAGTGATATCTTATGCTTGTTTTTATTTCTGAGGTATTTCACCTTTCATCTATGACTCAATTTATTTGTAGTTTCTCTTTTTATCATTATGAGTCTTACTGTTTGTGAATTTTGTTTATTATGTCTCAAAACTTGTTTATAAATTTATTTGTCCTTTGTGTTTATTTGTTAGTTTCTATAACATTTATTTATGCTCTAAATTTTATTAGTTCCTTCATTCTTCTTACTTTGGGACTCATTTGATGTTCTCTTTTGAGTTTCTTCAGCTCTGAGGCTAGTATTGATTTGTGCTAGTCCTTCTCCCATGATATAAGCCTGTATTGGTTGAACTTCTCAATCAGTACTGCTTTTGCAGTGTATCATAAGTTCTTACAGTTTGTTTTCAAATTTTTAACTTTGAGGACTATTTTTATTTCTTCTTTGATTTAATTTTTTGAGTCAACAGCTACTTAACAGTATGTTTTCAGTTTCTGAATGTGGGTGTATTCTCTAACTCCCTTTCTCTTTTTAGAAAATGTTTGTTCAATCACCGTTCCATACAAAGTTACATAATTTATGATTAGTCTCAATTATATACAAGCACCATTCCTTCACCAGTGTCCACTTACCTTCAACAATCTCACTAGTTTACTTTCCAATCCCTTCAGCTTGAATACGGTAAACACTTTTCTTTTTTCCTTTCAGAGGCTGTATTTTGCAACAGTGTTACTGTCAGGGTATCATGTCTATTTTACATCTGTTGAGGACCCAGTTCTTGTCCATAGTGATTACTTTCCATAATCATAGTCATAGCAGTCCATTTTATGACCTATCCACTCTTGCTCCATAGTAGCAAGCTTCCTATTGTGGACTAGTCTTCCTGGCCTTTGTTTCTATTATGTTTAGGTATTATTGTCCTTCTATGTTTCTTTATATTATGCAAATGAGCATCATCATTCTTTGTCTGTCTTTCCTTCTGACCCCTTTCACTAAGTATGATACACTAAGTATGACATACTTTCATTAACTATGACACTCTCCATGTCTATTCATGGGTCAGCAAATTTTATGGCTTTGTTTTCTTTTCTAGTAGCTGTATAGTATTCCACTGTGTAAATGTACTAAAGCTTCTTTATCCTCTCATCTGTTCTTGGGAACTTATGTTTTCCCAGATTTTGGCTATTGTGAATAGTGTTATAAGGAACAAAGGAGTGCAGATGCCTTTTCTGCATTGTGGGTTTTTTCTTTCTTTCTTTTTTTTGTCCAGAAGGAATATTTCAAAAGAAGAATTGTGGGGTTGTATGGAAACTGGATTGCTAGTTTTTGAGGAATGTCAATATTGTTTTCCAAAATGGCTGGACCAGTAGACATTTCATCAGTAGTGAATAACTGTCTTTTTTCTACTCATCCATATCAACACTTCTTGTTGCTTTTCTTTATGATGAGTGTCAGTCTCTGGTGTGAGGTCATATATCATTGATTTTATTTGCATTTCTCCAATCATTGGTAATATAAAGCATTTGTCATGTTCATTTTGGCCATTCAGATTTTTTCTTTCAGGAAATTTCTGTTCATACTTCTCTCCATTTGTTGATGGGGTTGAATGTTTTTCTTGTAAAGGTCTACCAGCACAAATACATACATACATATATATGTATATATAATATATATATATACTTACATATAAATGTATGTGTGTAAGATATTAATCTTTTATTGAGTGGTGGAAGATAATTTCTCTCATGCTTTGGACTGTCTTTGTATTCTGATCTTCATTTCTTTAGAGGTGCAGATTTTGTGGTTAAGAAACTTCTTAAGGGCCAGAGCGATAGCCCAGTGAGTAGGGCTTTTTCTTTGTATGTGGCCGGCCTGGCCGGCCTGGGTTCGATCCCCGGCATCCCATATGGTCCCCCCGAGCACCGCCAGGAGTAATTCCTGAGCGCAGAGCCAGGAGTAGCCCCTGAGCATCGCCGGGTGTGACCCAAAAAGCAAAAAAAAAAAAAAAAAAAAAGAAGCTTCTTAATATAATGTTGTTTCATGTGTTCATGTTTGCTTCCATGCTTGGTCAGTGATATTTCATTTTTAAAGAAGTCTATAGTTTAAATGCTATGGAGATCAGTCTATATTTCCTCTCTATAACTTATGGATACAGGTCTTATAGCAATATATATAATCTAGTTTGATTTCACTTTTGTGCATGGCATTGAAAAAAGGTCTAATTTCATTATTTGTGGGTTTCTCGGCACCAGTGAGACTGGTTGGTTGAAGAGACTTTTCATGCTCCACTTTGTATTTTTTTGCTTTTTTATCAAAGATGAACTCATCATATACTTGGGGAGGTCTGTCTCAGTATTTCAATTCTATTCCATTGAACATAGGGTCTGTCTTTATTACAGTATCATGCTGCTTAAATTAACATTGCTATGTAGTGCAGTCTGAAGTTGGGAAAAGTGAGTCTTCCTGCTCTTTTTTTTCCCAAGAATTGTTTTAGTTATTCTGGGCATGTTTTAGTTATTCTGGGTATTTAGTTATTGTTATTGCTCCATATGAATTTCAAAAGTGCTTGATCTATTTCTTTGAAAAAATTTCATGGGTATCCTTGCAGGGACTTCACTGACTCTGTATAATGCTTTGGGGAGTATTGCCATTTGGATGATGCTAATACTCCTAATCCATGAGTAATGGATATGTTTCCATTTCTGAGTGTCTTATTTTATTTCTACTTAAAGAAATGAATTTTTAAAATTTCTTAATAAATGAAGAAATAAAATTTGTAGTTTTCTTTGTATTAAACTAGAAACAGTAATTTCTATTTAAGCTGATCCCTAGGTACTTGATTTTCTTTTTCTTTTTTGATGGAAGGAGATATTCATTACTCACAAAATTCATTTTTGACTGATATAGACTTAGAGGTAGAAGTTCCCAAAGAAGACAGCCTCCATGTCTTGGTGACCTGCTCTGGTGTTACTCTTTGCCTCATCAGTCTCTTTGCCAAGAGTTCAGCATCCTCTATAACCTCTTCCTGTTCTTCATACACTGTTTCTTCAGTGTAATATGCAATATAGAGTAACAAATGCTGAATCTTGGGTGCATTTGTCCTCGGTTTAGTTCTTTCTTTAGGAGCTTCTTCACAATGCACTGGCAGACATCATCTTTTTAGATTAATTTCTATTTTTATGGCTTTGTGTTCTGAAAAGACACTTGGTATTCTTTTTCCCCCAATTTTTATTTTCATATCTTTATAGATACTCTGATATAGATACTCTGTATCCAGCATGTGATCTATTACCTGGAAAATGTTACATATGCACTGAAGAAGTCTATATTCACTTATTGGGGGGTGGAGAGTTGTATACATGTCAATGAGTCATTTGTTCAGTTCCTCATTTAGTGGCTTTTTTGAATAATGGTCCATCTGGTTAATTGGTTCAATGATGAAAGTGGGATGTTAAATTTTCCCACTACTGATTTGCCACTTATGTAGCTCCTTAAATCTATTAGCAGTTGCTTTATAATCTTTCTTGGTCCTTTATTTTGGATCATATAAAATAAAATTATAATTTTATTCCAATTATAAGAAACAATCAATTTAACACAATACTTACAAAACCAATTAAGACAATAAAATTGAAAGAAGACAGATATTTTAGCTAACACTGACCTAGCAGCTCAACAGGATCTAACTGTACTTTCTAACTGTACATTAGCAGTATCTGTACAACTCACCTGGCTCCTGCCCAAATCAATTGAGTCAGTATCTTGTATGACCTCTGGTTATTGCATTGAATAATATTCCTTTAATATAAAAACCACAATTAAATATGTATAATAAATAATAATAAGTAATGCTTAATAAACTACACTCTTTAAACAACCTTTTCCATAGAAACATATGAAGATGATTATGGAGTTTTTACCATCTTGCTATTATTTTCTTTGCATTATTATTGGGGTCCTTTTGGTTTGTTTTGGGGCCACACTTGGTCCTAGGCCGTACTCCTAGCTCTGAGGTAGGGAACGTTCCTGGTGAGGCTCTAAGGAGTATATATGGTACTGGGAATTAAACTTAGATGGACTGCATGCAAGTCAAGTAAGCTACCCTCTGTACTCCAGGAGCTGTGATTTTCTTATGTTTGACTGGCCTACATATCCCATGTATTCTCTAATCATGTCAGAAGGGAATGGATGTCTGAACGATGTTTAAATACCTGAAAAGTCTGAATACTGCAGAGAAGTGTTTCACATGGCAGCCATACTGTGTTTAGGAAAGAAAATTACTCAAGAAAATCTCCAGCTATTTTAGAATCCATAAACCTTAAATTGTTCTTCTTTGATAATAGCAACCTCCAAAGCGAAACTGGCAAATGTTTTTCCTTTGGTCACCTTGAACCTGGATAACCTCCAATACTGGGGATGTTCAATACTGTTATAGCCTCATTCCTTTTTTGAAAGCTTTCTCTAGTTTCTTTTAATCATAATCAGTTGCAATGCCATGAATATTCTGCCATATTGTTGCTGGATTCTTATATAATATAACCCTAAGTAGCTGCTGGGAGTAAGTCGTTACCCTTTAGTTGCATCAGCAAAAGCATGGAAAAGCTGGAGGATTGGCTAGAGAATGTGTGATACTAGTGTAAGGCCAATGAGGGGATTAAAATTCCTGCAAAGTCCACCCAGATCAAGGTCAGAAGACTGAGATTTATTTGGGACTGGCTTCACTAAGGATGGTGGACGAGCTGTTAAAGGAGGTTGGCAGTTGTGCAAGAGGAGTGTTTACCTGGTGGGGGAACAGCAGGAGAGGCTTGGCCCCGACTTATAAAGGGGACTCTGACATAATCACAGTCACCCTAGCAGTGTGTGTCTACCATGAAGGCCTGGGAGGGGTTTATGCAACTGGTTCTAGTTCTGCTAGTCATGAAGACCAGCCGGGTGGGCAGGACCCCTGACTCTGTGCTGTCCTTGGTTTAGCTGCAGTGGCCGGATGAGTTAGGCAGGAGAAAGATAGTACGTAAGTTAGGTGTTTGCACATATCCCTGTCCTCAGGGATATGGCTGTCCAGTTCCATGACGTGCTGGCATTACATACTATGCCATGAGCCTAAAACAGCACCTCCCTCTGGCTGTTCCCCAGAGTGTCCTTAAGGGCCTAGCTAAACTTTCAACTTCTTGCACTATCTATACTCTTCATTTAGCCCTTTCTTCTCCACTCAGTTATCAGGCCATCACCTGTGGTTCCTTCTCTGATTTGATTGTTTTAAGTTCCTAAGCTATACTTTTAAGCAGGTAGGAATGAGAACCTCTTACTAAATGCACTTCATTGATTATTGTTCATATTTTGCTTCAGAAGTACAACTGTTTGCTAAATAACAAAATAGTACTTGGATATAGAGGACCTGGATGAAGACCCGGGACAGCTTCATGGACCTGTGACCTTTGTTGCCATAGAATTACATGCTCAGAAGGATCCTAAACACTGGCTTAAAACTGCTGCTATCATCTTGAAGTTTCTAATGGGTTTATTTGGAAATTCTGTTTTGTAATTGAAGTTCAATGAAACAATCGAGCATGGTATGAGAGAGATATAAATAATAAGCGACCCATTTAATTATGGCATTCAGAGTGACCAGTGATTCAGAATGAGCACATCGTTCTGGTAGACCCTGATTTCATGGGATTCAGAGAGATGAAAAGTGAGTAAAGATCATTAAAATTAAATGATTCAATATACTACAGACATGAGAGGTCATGTTTTCTATTTGAACTAACCTTAAATATAGAAGAAAGGCAAACGCTTTATAAACATATATGATTCAGTCAATCATTTTCATTGGATATTATGACTCAGAATTGAAGAAGGAAAAATTCTTTTCCTCCTGCACTTTTTCTAACTTATCATTAACTCAAGGCTGGAAAAATTGGTAGACTATGCAGGAGTCAAAAACACAAATTAAAAACAATATTGTTACTTTTCTGCAGGATTCACCCTACTCAGGTAACAACAAAACACATATTCATATGCAAATTATGACTGTTACTCCAGTTTGTGCAATTCTTCTGACTATGTGAGTTTAAGGCACAGAAATTGCCCTTTAAATAGGCATCATGCAATATAAATATAAATGGTAACATATACACCAACTTTTAACTCCTTAATTTTATTTACTTAATGCAATATTAAATACCAAATGAGGCAAGAAGAACTTGAGAGAGAGATAGAGAGAGAGAGAGAGAGAGAGAGAGAGAGAGAGAGAGAGAGAGAGAGAGAGAGAGATACTGGGGACAAAAAAAAGAAAAAGCAACTTTATTTCATTCTATACTATGCTCTGGAAATAGTGTAGCTGCTATGGGTGGGGGAAGTTTGAGTTTTCAGTGAACAGAAGCCCCCCCCCCCCCAGCCCTTAGCTCTGCACAAGCCCTCAGGAGACTGGCCTGAGGGAATGCAAGCGCAAAGCCCCCCAAGAACTTAAAATTGCTTCTGCTAGAGAGTCAATCCAAGGGAAAATGCCAGGAGTCACTGCATCCCTGGAATCCTGGCTGACTGTTTCCAGACAGTCCAGGATGCAGTCAGAGAATGATAATGAGCAGTTCCTTCTGAGGATGAGCTAAGTATGGGCAGGAAGGGTAATCATTAGCAGCTCTCTTGTGGATACACTAAGGCCAGCAAAAATGTCTGCAGACAAGTTATTTGGCTGGGCGTGTTTTGACAATAAACTCAAACCAGACAGAAGTTGGGTGGGAGGGGAGGGAGAATGTGGAGGAAAAAGCCATGAACTTTACAGAGAAAAATAACTATCTTCCTTCAGCTCATTGCCCAGAGAGATGAACTGCATAAAGCAAACATCCCGAGGAAAGGGTGGGCTGATGGGATGATCCCTGGCTTTGGCACTGGGAATCCCCACCAAAATCTCTAGTGGACCAGCTGTGTAGAGCAGGCAGTTCCGACAATCTTGCTGAACCGCTGTTAACATTCAAGATTAAAACACTGAACTTATCCATATACTTAGGAGGGGGTTATTATCAGGGAGACTAGAGCATCCACCATTAACACTCCTCAGACCGGAGGGTAAATATGACCGGATCTCACTCAGCTGGAGCTTCAAAGGGTGACTCTGTTGAGAGTGTTTGGAGTGAGGCTGAGTTCTTCCTCAGGCACTGGCAGCAGTGGGCCAGGTCTGGATTGCAGGTCTCTCAGACACCTGCTATAAATCCTGCAAGCCTTAAGCTCATTTCATTTTGAGCTCTAACTGTCTGGACTAATTATCTACTTTTAGAAATCCACAGATTACCAAGCATAGTGAGACATGTTACACAGGCATAATAAGGTCAGTCACCAGGGGGAAAGAAAAATGTAAACTAATATTTTCCATCACAGTTACTGACAGGTAATGTTCCTGTCAGCCAAATAAACCCTCACTCCTAAGAGCCCTGTTCACTTGGGTGTCTCACCTTAAGCTCTTGCAAAGACATTAGCTTACTGTGGAGTTGACAGTGCCATGTTGGCTAACATCACTTACTGATATTTTATAGTTAATTTTTAAAGATAGGATTTAAACCTCACATACGAATTTATTGATCAGGGTTAACAAGTTGCAATGCACCAATATTTTTTCAAGATTATGGGTTACTGAGAAGTCTGACATGTTCTTTACCATAAAACACTTTTGGAAAACTTTTTCAAGATTATAGATTATTGAGAAATCTGAAATGGTCTTTGCCATAAAGCATATTTATTCAATATTTTTTATCTCCTTCACAAAACGATTAAGTAATAATACAGTTTTCCAAGTAGAGTTGGAAATAATTAAGTAAATAATTACTTAATTAATTACTTAATAATTAAATAATTACTGAATTGTTAGTTAAATAATTAAGCAATATAATTTTCCAACTCTACTTATTACATTTTGTTAAAATTTTATTAGTCAAATTTAATTTTAAAACAGTATAAAAATGTCCATTTACAATAGCATAACATTGAAATCAGAGATCAATCTAATAAAACTGAAAAACTTCTACCTTAAAAATGATAATATTAGATAAGGGGTTAATATCCAGGATATATCAGGCACTGGTAGAACTTTACAAAAAAGAAAACAGCCAATCCCATCAAAAAACTGGGGAGAAGAAATGAAAAGAAACTTTGACAAGGAAGAAATTCAAATGGCCAAAAGGCATATGAAAAACTGCTCATCACTAGCTAAAGCAATCCTTGGGAAGAAGAAAATGGGAGGTATCACCTTTCCCAACCTCAAACTGTACTACAAAGCAGCAGTAATTAAAACACCGTGGTACTGGAATAAAAACAGACCTGTGGACCTATGGAATAGAGTTGAGTATCCTGACACCCACCCTCAAAGTCATGATCAGTTAATCTTTGATAAAGGTGCAAAGAGTCCAAACTGGAGTAAGGAAAGCATCTTCAACAAGTGGTGCTGGGAAAACTGGACAGCTACATTAAAAAAATGAATTTGGACCTGTGTCTAACACCTTGCACAAAAATAAGATCAAAATGGATTAAAGATCTCAATATCAGGCCTGATTCCATAAAGTACGTTGAAGAAAATATAGGAAAAACCCTCCACGACATTGAAGCTAAAGACACCTTCAAAGGTGAAACACCATTAACAAAGCAACTAGAAGAAAATATAAATATATGGGACTACATGAAACTGAAGAGCTTCTGCACCTCGAAAGAAACAGTGACCAAGATAGAAAGACAGTCCACAGAATGGGAAAGAATATTCACCCAATACCCATCTGATAAGGGGTTAATATCCAGGATATGTCAGGCACTGGTACAGCTATATAAGAAAAAAACAGCCAACCCCATTAGAAAATGGGGAGAAGAGATGAACAGAAACTTTGACAAGGAAGAAATTTGAATGGCCAAAAGGCATATGAAAAAATGCTCATCATCACTAATCATCAGAGAGATGCAAATCAAAACAACAATGAGATATCACCTCACACCACAGAGACTGGCCCATATCCAAAAGGGTAAAAGCAACAAGTGCTGGCGTGGATGCGGGGAAAGGGGACTCTCATACATTGTTGGTGGGAATGTCGACTTGTACAACCTTTCTGGAAAACAATATGGACATTCCTCCAAAGACTAGAAATTGCGCTCCCTTTTGACCCAGCCATACCACTCCTGGGAATATACCCTGGGAAGCCAAAAACACACAGCGGAAACACAATTCACACTTTTATTTTCATAGCAGCAATATTCACAATAGCCAGAACCTGGAAACAACCAGTATGCCCAAGAACTGATGGCTGGATAAAGAAACTGTGGTACATCTACACAATGGAATACTATGCAGCTGTTAGAAAAAATGAAGTTATGAAATTTGCCTATAAATGGATGGACATGGAAAGAATCATGTTGAGTGAAATTAGAAGGAAAGAGAGAGACATAGAAAGACTACATTTATTTGCATGACATAAATATACCAGCTGATCTTACCAAAAGTTGAAATTACCACAAGCTTGTGGGAGTCAGGGTTGGGTAAGATAGAGAAGGGAACTTGTGTGAATAAATGTCAAAAGGGCTGATACCAACATAGAACTGAGCATTAAATACAGGCAAAAATGCAAATGATGGCTTCTAAGTGTATGTAGTGCAACTCACAATGTGTAGGGAGAAGGAAGAGAGAAAGAGGGAGAGAGAGAGGGAGATAAAGAACCTGCCATTTAGGCAGGCCATGGGAGGGGAGAGGGAATTGGGGACATGGGTGGTGGGTGATGGGCACTGGTGGAGGGCAGGGTGCTGGAACACTGTGTGACCAAAACCCCAAACGTGAACAACGTTGTAATTGTATATCTCACGGTGGTATAATAAAATGTTTAAAAAAATGATCATCACTAATTATCAGAGATGCAAATCAAAACAACAATGAGATGTCATCTCACACCACAGATACTGGTGCATATCCAAAATATCGAGAACAATAAGTGCTGCTGTGGTTGTGTGGGAAAAGGGGACTGTCATTCATTTTTGGTGGGAATGTCTAATGGTACAGCCTTTTTGGAAAACAATATGGACATTCCTCCAAAGACTAGACATTGAGCTCCCATTTGACCTACTCATACCACTCTTGGGAATATACCCTGGAAAGCCAAAAACACACAATGGAAACACCATCTGCACCTTTATTTTCATAGCAGCACTATTCACAATAGCCATGATCTGGAAACAAATAAGAGTGCCGAAGAACTGATGACTAGATAAAGAAACTGTGGTACATCTACACAATGGAATACTATGCAGCTGTTAGGAAAAATGAAGTTATGTAATTTGCCTATAAATGGATGGACATGCAGAGGATCATGTTGAGTGAAATTAGCCAGAAGGAAATAGACAGATATAGAATGACTCCATTCATTTGCATGACATATATATGTATATATTATGATACCAATATCCAAGGTCAGGTGAAACATGGATCAGGAGGTCTTGTCAAAGGTGAAAGTTACTCAAACGTGTGGGAGTCAGAGGTTAGGTAAGACAGAGAAGGTAACAGACTGATAACAATTTTCAAAAGTGCTAATACCAACCCAGAAAACTGAGCATTAAATACAGGCAAAAAGATACACATGATAACCTCTAAATGTATATATTGCAGTCCACAGTGTGTAAGAGAAGGAAGAGAGAAAGTGATATAGTGAAATAGAAAGATATAATAAACCTGCCATAGAGGAAGGCTAGGTGATGGAGAAGGGAATCGGGGGCATTGGTGGTGGGAAATAAGCACTGGTCAAGGGATGGGTGCTGCAACACTGTATGGCTGTAACCCAAATATGAACATCTTTGTAATTGTATGTCATGGTGGTATAATAAAAATATCAAATTAAAAAATGATAATATGGGGGTTGGATCGATAGCACAGCGGGTAGGCGTTTGCCTTGCATGCAGTTGACCCAGGTTCGATCCCTGGCATCCCATATGGTTCCCCAAGTGCTGCCAGGAGTAATTCCTGAGTGAAGAGCCAGGAGTAACCCCTGAGCATTGCTGGGTGTGACCAAAAAAAAAAAGCAAAATAAAAAAGATAATATGTTAGGGCAGGAGAAAGTTAGTACAATAGGTTAGGTGTTTGCACTTAGCTTACATGATTTTGATCCCAACATTATAGTATAATCCTTAACCATTGCCAGTAATGTTCTTGGGCCCAGAGTAGGAATAAATCCACAGCATAGCTACATATTGCCCTAAACTAAAAAAGTGATAAAATATTACTGAGAAAAATTAAAAAAGATATGAATTAAAAAGCTCAATATTATCATCATAGACCTGACCCCAATCAATATTACAACAGACATCTACGGTATGTGGTAATTGGTGATGTGAAAATTTTAATTTTATATTAATATTCATACACAATTAATAGTTAAAAATAGCGTGTAAGGACAGAATACTTTAAGATTCAATATTTGCCTTAAAACTACAGTAATCAGACAATGTAGCACTTGTAGAGGATTGATCACTATCACTATCTTCCTCTTCATCATCGATTTGCTCAAGCGGACACCAGTAACATCTCCATATGTCCTGTCTCATGCTAGTAGAGCCCAAGGGCATCTGCTTGCTCCAGGAACATAAAGAGCCTCAAACCATTACATTAGGTCATGGGAATGGCCTAATATAATTGTTACTGGTATTTGGCATATCAAATACGACACGGGTAGCTTCCCAGGCTTACCGTGCAGGTGGCATACTTTTGTAGTCACCTCTAAGTACAGCACTTATTGATGAACCGTGGGGCCCACGCGAGTCGGGCTGTGATAGGTTCATCTTTAGGGTGGAGTTCTGACGATAGGAAAGTTTGGATGTGGAAAGTGGCGGCCCTCATAGAGTGGGGGTTGTCTGGCTTGTTGTGAGGCTCTGCTGGGGTGGCGGGCCAGGGCTAGAACCTGCCATTCCTCCCGGGCACCTTGTGAGTGGCTGGGCACAGGGAGAGCTGGTAGCATCTCTGCCCCATGTCTGTGAGTCTCTGGATTAGCATACCTGGGCTGGATTGAAAAGTCTGCTGCAGGGTGGGTGTTGATGATATGGGCTGTGATAGGCCTCGTTTGCTGGGTGGAGTTATGATGAGAGGGAAGTCCAGATGTGGAAAATGGCGGCCCTCATGAAGTGGGGGAGGTCGTCCTGGCTTGTTGTGAGGCTCTCCTGGGGTGGCTAGTTGGATAGATAGATAGTGATAGATGATTGACAGACAGACAGACAGACAGACAGACAGACAGACAGACAGACAGACAGACAGACAGACAGACAGACAGACAGACAGACAGACAGACAGATAGATAGATAGATAGATAGATAGATAGATAGATAGATAGATAGATAGATAGATAGATAGACAGATAGATAGATGAGAGATGAGAGATAGAGAGCTAGAGAGAGATAGAGAGATGGGATTGGTAGGCAGGTAGATAGATAATAAACTCTGATTTAAGCCATAGTTTATAACAACATTGCAGGACTGGAAAAATAGTAGAGGCAGAAGGTTCTTGCTTTCATGTGACTGGCACTGTTTTGATTCCTGACACTACATATGGTCCCCCTGAGTATGGCCAAAAGGGATCCTTGAACATCACCAGGGGTACCCCACCCTCCAACAATGAAAAAATAAGAGCTAAAAATAGATCAGAGAGCTAGATCAAAGAGCTACATGAAAACTTAAGAACAAAACCAGAAAATGTTTGTGACACAAAGGCACAAATTCATAAGAACATACACTGATAAGGAAAAGCAGAAATGTCATAAGAAATTATACTAACATGTTGAATTTTATATTTTAAAGCTTTTGTACTTCAAAAGATAGTGTGAAGAAAATTAAAACAGTACCAAGGAGAGAACACAGGAGATAAGACACTTTCCTTCCAGGTGTCTGTGGTAGCCAAGAACCCTGAACACTGGTGACCCAACATCCCATCCCTCCATCCCCCAAAAAAAGGGAAAAAACAATTTAAAAGCAAAACTCAGGCTTGATTTATTTGTATTAACATTTAGATCCCATACGCTGCTAGATGAAATGAAAAATTGCATCACTGACTTTGCAAAACATTTAATTTCTTGTAAATTTTAATATAAACTTCACATTACCAGTAGTAACTGACAGCTCCTTTTCTAAGCATTTATCCAGAAAAAAATGAAAACATATGTACATAGAGTTTTTAAGGCATTTTTACTTATTAGAGCCCAAAGCTTGAAAAAAACAGTGTCTACCAATTGCTAAGGAGATGAGAGTAGACTTGAATTAAAGTCTACACTCATGAAAATGAACACTCTGAAAATGAACACCGTACATTTTTGCCTATAGTAAATAAGTCTGAACTTTCACACTGTCTCCCAAAAGTCGAAAGTAGGACCTAGTTTAATACCTGCATTGAGGTAGACCATTCATTAGCTCACCTGATGTTGGTTTTCTTGCCTCCTTTAGTTTGTGTCTCCCTCCTCAGCCAACAAGTCCAGCATCACACCCAATAAACCACTTGCACTTAAACCCCTGTCTCAGAGTCTGGGTCTACCCAGCCCAAAACAGCCTGTTTGGGAGTTTTGATTGACTTCAAAGTATTCTTCATCCCTATAACTGTCCCTCGGTGAAATCTGTGGTTGTATTTCCACAATAGCTTTTTTAGTAATATATAGCTTTAGTCATGAAAGCAAATGCCAAGGTTACATATGGAAACATGAGTTTGTAGACTTTGCTCTAGATGGAAATCTATCACTGTAACTAGGATTTTATCACCTTCTCTATACCAGTAATACTAGCATGTAAAGCTAAAATGGTGAAGGAAGCAGTTATCTACTTCCTCTGAAGAAAAAAATTACTTTGTTTTACTGAGAATGATTATATACAGATGTTCCTTATGATACAATTAAGTGTTTTAAATTTGCTGAGCATCTAATATGTGTCTGGGACACCAATAGGTCCTGAGGTCAAGAAATTAAAACAAGAAGTTGAGGAACAAGATACAGCTCAGTGGCAATTGCTTTGCATGTGTGAGACCCTGGATTTAATTCCTGGTGCAACCAGGAATAAATATTTTTTGTGGTTGTTTTAGTATCACACCTGGCAGCTATTGGTCAGTACTATGCAGATTAGCACTTACTGGGATCTTTCCTGGCTATTGGCAGGGGACCACATGGTTTGGTGGTCATACTCAAGCCTCCTGCATGCATTCCAGTCCGTTGAGCTATCTTCCAAATGCATATTATTTGGGAACATAACTTAACTTCAATGTCTTGTCCACATGCATATGGGAGCCTTGCATTCCATCCCAGTATTGCATAACCCTCTGAACATCACTCAGTGTGGATAAAAACGAAAACATAAAAATAAATAAGAAAAGATGAATTGTATGAGAAACAATCTAAATATACAAAGTATGCAGAGAAGCACCAAAGTATGTAAAAGATACCAATCTAAGTACAAGGGGAGCATTTGGAGGCAGATGCTCTTTCGTGATACTTGTGATGATGTTTGAAAGCGAATAGGATCTTTTGAGAAAGAGAAAGTAAAGGCAATTGTGGGGCCAGAGCAATAACCCAGAGGGGAGGGTGTTTGCCTTATAATGCTGCCGGCCTGTGCCAACCGGGTTTGATCCCGGCATGCCATATGGTCCCCTGAGCACCGACAGGAGTAATTCCTGAATGCAGAGCTAGGAGAAACCCCTGAGCATTACCGGGTGTGACCCAGAAAAGCAAAAAAAAAAAAAAAAAAGAAAGAAAAAAGAAAGTAAAGGCATTTGGAAAGAAAGAATAATGTACCACAAAGAACTACATTTAGCTGTATACTTTTTGCAATAAGTATGGAGGAGAGATACTTAGTTCTGATCAGTAAACAGGATAACTTATTTAGTTATTAGAGCCCAAAGCTTGAAAAAACAGTATCTACCAATTGCTAAGGAGATGAGAGTAGACTTGAATTAAAGTCTACACCTCATAAAAATGAACACTCTGAAAATAAACACCGACATTTTTGCCTATAGTAAATAAGTCTGAACTTTCACACTGTCTCCCAAAAAGTCGAAAGTAGGACCTAGTTTAATACCTGCATTGAGTAGACCCATTCATTAGCTCACCAGGAATAAATATTTTTTGTGGTTAAAATAATGGGCCTGGAGATATAGTACAGAAGTTGAGGCACTTTTCTTATATACAATAAACTTCAGGTCAATCCTCGGTACCACATTTGCTTCTCTAGCACCATTAGGAATGATTCCTGAGCACAGATTCAGACGTAAACCCTGAGAATCCCTGGCGTTGGCCCCAGAACAACAACAAATAAGAACTAGAGAATAGGGTTATAGGTGGGACCCAAAATATCATTATCCATGTATTGCCTCAGGAATGACCCTGTATAGATGGGTGACGGGTGTGGTTATCCAAAAGGCCAGATAAACATACAAATGCTCCCAAAGTAGTATTTGAGTCCAGGACTCCCATGCCTATGCATTAGGAAACTAAAAAACTCACATTCTTACCTGCCTCCCTCTTTCTTGGTTCCATTACTCCAGCTCCCTCAACAGTGCACTGTCTCTCCTGCTGAGAAAGAGACGTGTTCTCCATAGACAGATCTCTGGAGAGTCTCAAACAGTGATAAGATCCTGGCTACTCATTTCCTTTCTTGTAAAGCCACACACGCTGCTCCAGATAGGGAGGATTATACAAATGACTACATTACTATCTCCCTTTCCTCAGACATACCAATAGTTCCTGCCAGATATCCGCGATACATTTTACCAGAACCTAGTCTGTCTCCCCGCCAAAGTACTTAGATTTAGTATTTATGGTGTTAAGGAGATAGTGTTCTAAATGCTGTTGGGCAGACACCACGGTACAAACCATAAACCTTGGCTTTGAAGTAGCTTCCTGAAGGAACTCTATTAAGGTTAAGAGACCCACAACCTGACCGCTTTTTCCATTTTAAAAGAAAATCACACACATTTTTGTTTGTATATTAAGAAACAATGCAGAAACTCATAACTGACCACCACAAACTTTCCATCTCTGTTTGAAGTTTGGAAAATTATGCAGGTTCAGGACTTGCTTTTTATTTCTTTTGGCTCGACACACTGACAGGTAATTAGGTTTTAAGACATCTGACATAAACTGTATCTTCTTAGCTCTTCACTTATATGGTAGATGCCAGCTGAAAAGAAGATTCCCTTCTCTCCTCGCCTTTACCCTCCCATTCTCTTCTTCCCATAAACTCAGCCTTATAGTCAGGAATAGAAAGATGTAAACACTGGTGTTAGCTAGTGTTTCAGGGAGAAAGACAGAGAAACTTTCATGGTGCCCAAAAGCTTCACTTGGCTGTTGCTGTTTATGCCAAATCATAGCCTCAAACCACATCTCCTAATCAGAGCCTATAGTTTGAGCATATCGCCAGGTGACCTGTATAGGTTTTGAATCTTAAGTGATGTTCTATACCTTTAGAGCAGCAGACTAAGCTCCCTTCAAGCATCTGGACTAGAAACAGAATGAAGCATTGTGGAATATGGGACCTCAAAGTAGGTGCTATTAAAATCCTTGACAAATCTCAGAGGAGCAAAGAGGTGAAATGCCCTAGCATGAGTGAGGTCCTCAGTTTGATTCTCAGCACTAGGTATCCCCCTTTTAATAACCGGCAGGGGGTAGCCTGGTAGCCCCTGAGCACAATGGAACTCCAGCAGCACTATACACTGAACTGTGATGCCCATACTGCTATAGCTTCCCAATGCTCCAAGACCTCCTGAGTAACCTTGACTTAGGTTCCTACTTTAGAAATAAAAAACCCTCAATGTAAACCAAGTAAGGAGGAAATTAAAGTGCATATGGAGAGTTTTAAAAATGTGGACAAGATTAAAGAGTGTAGGGGAGTGTAAGATCAAGTGGTGAGATTCTGGAAGAAAAGTTAAAATACTGAGGGTCTACTACCAGATTTTGTGCTTCTTGTTTTCTAACAACGGACTGTTAGAAAAGAATCTTAGATTTTATTCAGCAAAATGTGGATCATGATAGCTGTCCTGTTAACTTCATAAAATGTTTATAAATATCCAATATGTTCAATTCTAAGGGGAAAAGTGCTTAAGATGCTCTAGTTAAATAAAACTTGACCATTGAAAAATAGATGGCAAAACAACTTCTATGAGAGAGAAATCAAAGAGTTTCTTAAATTGGATAGTGTGCATGCTTTGGAATATTGATACTCAAAGTCTCTCCTGAATAGAAACCTGAGTCTATCCCCAGAACTTCTGATTCAGTATCACTGTATCACTGTGTCACTGTCTTCCCGTTCATCATCGATTTGCTTGAGCGGGCCCCATTAACATCTCCATATGTCCTGTCTCATGCTAGTAGAGCCCAAGGGCATCTGCTTGCTCCAGGAACATAAAGAGCCTCAATCCATTCCGGAATGAGGTCTATAATTGTTACTGGTATTTGGCATATCAAATACAACATGGGTAGCTTGCCAGGCTCTGCTGTTCTGATTCAGTAGAACCCGAGAATTTACATTTCCAGCAAGCTCTCCTTTGTTATTGATGATGCTAGTCTGAGAACTTCACACTGAGAACCAATGTTCTGGAATCATAAGATAAGAAGAAAATTTTATCTTAGGCTTGAAGACAGCTCGGCATTTAATGCTGACATTGAAAATCTCCTCCTGAGAGTTCTTCACACGGAGTCAGGTAAGATGTGGAAGATGTTTCTTTTGGACACCAAGGCAGACCACCTACTTCTTTTGCAGAGAAGTTGTGTGAATGAAAGGAAAGGGTCCCTGAGCAGTCAAGAGGGTGAAAGCATATATTGACAGTTATCTACAGAAGCGCTTTCATTCATGCCTAGGGGCCCACCAACATACCACTTAGTTGAAGTCTAAAATTCCAGATCTATATAGTACACATAATTTTTAATATTTAAAAGTACATTCCCCAACACCCTTGGGAAAATAACGCAATAAATAAACTCCCCACCCATCAGATGTAATCACCTCAACTGGAAAGCAATCAGACAATTGAGTTCTTTGTTTCTCAAACTTTGATTGAGCACCCACAGGATTCCATAAAGTTGAATGCTTTACCATCTTATAATCTTGAAATAATTTCCTAACAAAATATGTTACTTACTCATCTTTCTTCAGTTTTCTCTGCTAGTTCAAGTTCATCTCTGCCCTCTTGTGTTTGCATTCATCATTTGTCTTTACTTCAGCACCTGTAGGCTCTGTTCTAGGCTTGTGTCTTTGAAGATACAAAGGAGCAAGAAAGAGGGGACATGTTAGCGAACACAATGCTACAATAACAATACAATGTAGGAAACTAGTGGTTTATGTGAAGTATTGATAAAATGTCATGGGAGTCCTGAGGGAGCAGAGATGACTGCCACCTGTGGGTGTCATTAGTTCCTAATGGAAAAGTCTGGGATAAAATCTGGCAGGTAGAATTAGTCTCTCCTCTCTTCTAAATCAATCTGTGAAACTGAACAGGGGTTTCTGAGCAGGTCAGTGAAGAAGATAATTTAAGCTACAGATGGAACCATTTCCATGACTTACCATGAATTGCATTCCAAGCCGCCTCTAGTGAAATGGAATGCAATTTATTTTCTGGATTTCTTGCAAAGAAATGTTGACAATGTGCCTGATTTCCTGATTCTTGAACAGACTCCATGTTGCCAGTTTTGCTTCCCCCCCCCCAGCTATATTTCCATCTTAAAAGAGCACTGTTCTGGGAGTCTGAGGGCCTCCTTATCCCAATTCCATCAACTGTGCGATGACCAACATAGGGAAACTGAGTAAGGATCCAACATTCTTTTTAGGAGAAAGACAAGTTTTTGGTTTCACAGACAAATTCCTGTTTCTGCTTTTACTCTCAAATGCATTCAACAAACACTTGTTGAGTATCATCTAGTGCCAGAGTTCTAGGGATACATTACCAGGAAGTCAAAGTTGGTTTTATTTTTTTTTTCTGTGAACTGTGTTTTATTGTGAAAAAGGCAGAAAATATACAAGAAAACCAACAAATAGAAACAAATGTTAAATAATGGTGATGACTGAATATATGGAAATTTTATAGAGCAATAAAGAGATAGACGAAGCTCCTTTAGCTAATTAGAAAAGGGCTCAAAATAAGAAAAAGACAAGGATTCTCTGAATGATGACCAGAAGCAATGTGAAGAGGAGAAATTCCATGACCTGAAGAAAATTTGATATGACCCTTTGAACTGCTTTCTTTCCTCCTTCCTTTCTCCCTCCCTCCCTCCCTCCCTTTCTTCTCTCCCTCTGTCCCTCTCTCTCCCTCTCCCCACCTCTCTCTGTGTGTCTGTCTCTCTGTCTCTCTCTTTCTTTTGGAGACAATGAATCATACTAATTGTTATAAACATGATTGTAATAATCATCAGAATAGATGTGCCCACAATGTACTTAATCCAATGCTTCTTGTGTTTCTTGTCCTCATCGACCCTTTCTATTCTTTATGTCTTCTGAAATTGGGCTCTAGTCTAGCAATTGCTTAATTCTAGTGCCCCTTAGAGCTCTGAGGTGCTCCAAGCCCTTCCTGGACTTTCAACACAGACTTTACAATTCCAGGGTGAGAAGTGTGTTTACCACGGGCCACCATAGGCTGATAGTGGAGAAAGTTCAGAAGCTTAATCTTCAAATCTGCACTTCTAGAAAACACAGGATGCAGAATGTGCTAATGATAGGTTGGGTAGCTAGATAAGTCCTTTGTGCATATTCAATATCTAATATATATTAATCAGAATTATTTTTTTTTTTTGCTTTTTTGGGTCACACCCGGCCATGCTCAGGGGTTACTCCTGGCTCTGCACTCAGGAATTACTCCTGGCAGTGCTCGAGGGACCATATGGGATGCGGGGGTTAGAACCCAGGGCCGGCACAGGCCGCCCGTGCAAGGCAAATGCCCTACCCGCTGGGCTATCGCTCCTCCGCAATCAGAATTATTTTATATGGATACAAAAGATGATGACTGAGACTTTAAGTGACCATATTTTTTTCACAATAGTTCTGTATTTTGTTTCCTTTCTTCAGGATTGCTGACTTCTTATATAAGAAGAAGAGGTCTGTTGGTAGCTCCAAAATGAGGATAATTTTCTAAGATCCATAAGGTGCTGCTAGATAAGGATGACCTATTGTCTCA
Organism: Cryptotis parvus; assembly: GCA_021461705.1. Taxonomy (NCBI): domain Eukaryota; kingdom Metazoa; phylum Chordata; class Mammalia; order Eulipotyphla; family Soricidae; genus Cryptotis; species Cryptotis parvus. Next base: position 147,143 of record JAJIBD010004378.1, read on the forward strand.
TGAGAGGCATAACTTGATCCGATTTGGTGATCATTGTTCTCCAAATGAGGAACTGAGGAGAGAAGAGTGAGGATGGAGGTGAGAAGGACTTATTTGGGCCAAGAACTTTTCTTTTTTAGCCAGAGAGCTCTTATCCCAGAACCCATATTGGGTAGGATTTCTTATCCTGAAAACTGCTGAGAAAGACAAAAGTAGAACACTAGGAACAACAGAAAATGACAATTAAGCAAGTTTTTAGAGAAAGTATAGGGTCATGATTCCAAACCTCATATCACTTGATTCTGAAATCTACTTGCTATCTGTGAAACATGAGTTCTCAGGCAAGTTACCAAGAAATGTGAACTTCCACACAACACATAATGCTTTACTGGAGTATTATGTTAAAAAAATACATGTCGGGGGTAGGGACATGGAACAGTAGGCAGGGTGCTTTCACTAAAAGTGGCTGACTTGGATTTGATGGCCCCTGAGCCCTCCCTGAATGCAAAGTCAGTAGTAAGCCCTGAGCACTGCTAGGTGTGGGTTTTGTTAATTCATAAGGGAAGAGTCTGGAATAAAATCTGGCAAGTGGAATTACAGTCTCTCGTCTCTTCTAAATCAGCTTGTGATACTGAACAAAGTCTACTGACCAAGGTCTGTGTATAAGTTAATTTAAGCTACTGATGGAGCCATGTGTATAATTTATCATCGAAAAGAAGCCACATTGCAAGCTTACTTCTCCCCAGAGTTGGCCATCTCCTTAAAGGAGACCCAAACTGAAACTCCTAAGATGATCTTTTTTAAAGCTGTATTTAAACACCATGGTCGGGGCCGGAGCGATAGCCCAGCAGGTAGGGCATTTGCCTTGCATGCAGCCGGCCCATGCCAGCCCGGGTTCGATCCCGGCATCCCATATGGTCCCCGAGCACTGCCAGGAGTGATTCTTGAGTGCAGAGCCAGGAGTAAGCCCTGAGCATTGCCGGGTGTGACCCAAAAAAGCAAAAAAAAAAAAAAAAAAAAAACACCATGGTCTACAAAGTTGTTTCTAATACAATTACTATGGGCTTTTAATGTTGCTAAACCAATCCCATTACCAGACTGTTCTTCACTCCACCATTAATTCTATTTTCCGATTTACCCAACCATTCCCAGAAGACTGCCCCATTATCAGATACACAGTAATCTGTTTTCTATTGCTTGCTAAAACTAAGTGGCTAAAGGAATCGTTTTTTTCAAGACAAGCCATAGATGTGATGAAAATTAACTCAACGTGTTGGGGTGCATAATTTGCATTCAGAAGCTCTTGTCTCAATCCCTGGAATCACATACTCACACAAACAATACCAAGAGTGGCTCCTTAGCACTGCAGCAGGAGTAGCACAACAAAAAGTCCTCCAAAATTATAATCATAATCACAAAAAAAATTCCAGCATTACAAAATAAAGACAAACCTAGAACATTCATTATTCCAACCTACCTATCACCCTTGGAAATTTTTCAGTAACAGACACCTTTCTGTAATTCTCCGATTCCCATTGGCCACCAGTTCCTTTAAAAAAATTGAAACATCATGAGATACACAGTTACAAAGCTGTTGATGATGGGTTTCAGTCATACAATGTTCCAACACCCATGCTTCTGCCAGCATACATTCCCATCACCAATGTCCCCAGTGCCCCTCCTGCCACATGTCCCCCAGCCAGTCCCTTTTTTGTTCCCATATTCACTTTGGAGACGACCACGAGACTAAAGCTGTTACCAACTGGATCCCATGGGATGTCAAAATATCACATGGCCACCCACCTACAAGATGGTCAGACTTCTTCGTCAAGACCCTGAATAAATGGTTTGAGGAAATGCCATTGGGCTACACTGGCACGTGATAGGGTCAAATGGAAATGTTACTGGCACCTGCTTGAGCAAATCGATGAATAATGGGATGTCAAGTGATCAAGTGATCAAGTGATTCAGTTCTCCAAATTTCCATTTCTTTTTCCCACTTTAGTCTCAGTGAGATTTGTCTTAGGTAGAGTAAAATCTCTCTCTCCTTTATCAATATTCTGAATAAAATCTTGCTTGCACTTTTAATAAGTATATGGTGTTGGCTTTTCTTGGTGCCACTTAACATGGAAAAAATGGTTATCTGCACCTCAAAAGTGCAGAACATTATACCATGTACATCATATGAGAAATAGACTCTAATAAACTCTAGACTACAAAATGAATAATGGCATCTGGCTCCTGTTGTAAATACTACTCAGCACATGTTAATTGTAATTATTGCGCTGTTATGGTATGTGTAGGCATGTTGGCAGGAACAACATGGCATTATTTCTGCTAGTTGGTCTCTATCAGGCCTCACTTCAAAATGTCTCAAGAACTCTGACCATAGTTATCACTGTGTCTAAATGTAAAGAAACAAGAAGGTTGAGGGTCTTTGTGTCATCCATTTTCTGTTAACCTCTTTTGCTATGCCTCAAGAAAAACAAGTTCTTCTGCCAGCATTCTGTGATAACTCAGAAAAATGACAGCTGTAATGGGATGAAATGATTACATTATACATCCTGCCAGAGGTCGAATGTCCTTATTTCTCCTTAGAAAAAACTGTAGTTCACTGACCCAACAATTTAAATCATTTTGCAATTAAGGATGAAAAAATTTTCTTTCCAACAATCCAATATGTGAAACATGCGGTGAAAAGTGACTGAACTGGGAACAGTGACTCTTTCTGGGGACTGAACTTCAGGGCATGCAAGATGTGGATTGTTAGGGCCAATTCTGTCCTGACAAGACACTCAACTAACCTGAGTCATCAACGGGGTATTTATTGAATGAGAACCCAGAGCCTCCACATTGAAATATAGACCTGAATTTAGAACTACTCCCACAAACTCACGTTTTGTTTTTTCCTTGGCATCTTTTAAGATAGCCTCTAAACTGAGTCCAAGAAAAAATTAGTAGCCTTTATATCAACCGCTTTATAAGTAATAGGTGTTTGCAAACCTTCTCTCATCCTTTGTTCCCAGGGACCTCGGACGTATAGCTCTTTCTCTCCCCCATTTAATTAGCCCTCACCTGTTCCCACTTCTCAACCCTGGAATCAGTGGGTAATAAATATTGTAAGTTGACTTCCATGATTTGGGCACATTAAAACCACAGTTAAAGTAGAACAATTTCCAAATTTATATTTTTCTCATATGGAAGTCCAGATGCTGATGGACCCACCAGCCCACTTTAGTAGGTGACTTGTGCATCCTCATTCAGTCAGTAATAATCAACATCTTCCTAACACCAGTGTTTGGTGCTCCCCAACACACCCCAGGACTAGGAAATTGAAAGTGTTAAGGATTCCTTTTTATCATCTAAGATACTCCTAAGAAACTGGGGGTTTCGCCAGTCAGAAAGATTATAAAAGGTGAAACCCACATATGCCTATTGTAAGCAGACTTGTGTCATCCATTCAAAACACCAGCAAATCAGAAAATGCAAACCTCAATTACTTTGAAACCTCTGCTTCTTACCAGATCAAGAAATGTGAAAAAAACATTATAAACAAAGGAATATGCTCCCAAGAGAAGTTTCTACTAAAAAATAGTAAGTTTTCTCTCAATTTCTTGAGGTTTTGAAAAAAATGTTTTCAACAAGTGGGTCTAATACCAATGGTAGCAACACTTCCTGGGAACTTATCAAAATGTATATTTTATGGCTAATGGCAGAATCATTGTATCTGGGGCTGAGAATCAGAGGACTGTGTTTCTAAAATGTGGTAATGCCACACGCCCAAGCTCAAGAACACATCTTCTAAGTGATTGACTTTTGCTTTCAGTGTTCAATCCTTTTTATCTCCCTTATAATTTTCCAAAACAACTAATCAGTCTCAAATTTCTATTAGGGATTATGTTCTTAGGGGTGTAGTATTGAAGTAATATGCATGATAGTAATATTAACCATTATTAGTAGCACTGTAAACCACAGAATCTCAATTTAAACATTAGGGGAAAATTATCAGAGTCCTAGGGGAGATACTGAAGAAAGATCACTTGACATCCTGTTATTCATGGATTTGCTCAAACGGGCACCAGTAACATCTCCATTTGACTCTATCACATGCCAGTGTAGCCCAATGGATCTGGTTGCTTCAGGAATACGAAGAGCCTCAAACCATTTGTTCAGGGTCTTGACAAAGAAGTCTGACCATCTTGTAGGTGGGCGCCACGTGATCTTTTGACATTCCGTGAAATCCAGTCGGTAATGGCTCTAGTCCAGCGGTCGTCTCCAAATCGCATTATATGTCCAGCCCATCTGATTTTCAATGCCTTGGCAAACGAGACAGAGTCCCTGACTCTGGAACAGCGACGGAGGTAGGAGCTCCGATTCCTTCTCTCACTTGAGTGAAGCGTGATATTCCAAGCATAGCTCTTTCAATTCCTATTTTTTTTTTTTTGCTTTTTGGTCACACCCAGCAATGTTCAGAGGTTGCTCCTGGCTCTGCACTCAGGAATTACTCCTGGTGGTGCTCAGAGGACTATATGGGTGCCATGGATCGAACCCGGGCCGACATGGGCCGGCAGCGTGCAAGGCAAATGTCCTACCCACTGGACTATCACTCCAGCCCTCAATTCCTCTTTGGGAGAGCCAATATTAAAGAAAAATGAAGATCAGAAATGCCTGTCATCACCTCTGGGCCTTCCCTTGTGCTACATCACTTCTTAGTAGTTGGCCTAAGACGGCTGAGAGATAAAACAGGAATATTCTGTATTCTCTTATAACACCTGCATGAGGAGTTGACAGAGGGCTTTTGTATATCAGGTTTGACAATTCTAACCTTATATTCATCATTTCATTGTATTCTGCAGACCTGGAAAGCAGAATCTCAAAATTGCCAACACACTAGTCGTTCATCTAGCATTGCCTGCTTTCTGGTTGCTAACAAAAGAAGACATACTGGAACACCCACTGCCTGGTTTTCAGATGAGATGGGAAAATATGAAACTGATTTCTTTTCTTGTAAAATCTATAGACATCATGAGAGAACATGAGAGAAGGGGACAGATATTTGAGATGAAGGGTCAATTTGTGTCAAGATAGCTAAAATCTCTTTCAGTCTGATGACTCTTCAGAGTCTAGGACAAACTATTGCTAGAGCATTAGCATCACTGCATGCTATTTCACATATATTAAGAAGTCAGAGCTGCCCCTTGAGGTGTTGCAGGTGTGGCTGCAGTGCTTGGCTGCCTCGGCAGGTGGCAGACAGGAGACAGGCTTGTCTACACTCAGTGTTCTGACCCATGGGCCCTGGATGGTTGATGGTCTGACATAGAAAAGTACTGCGCCCCCTGTGATGAAACCAGAAGCACGGCAGAGCCTGGCAAGCTACCTGTGGTGTATTTGATATGCCAAAAACAGTAACAATAATGGACCTCATTCTCAACAAATAGAGACGTTACTGGTGCAAATCGATGAACAATGGGAAGACAAGTGATACAAGGAGTCAGAGTAGTCAAATCTAGAGCCAAAATGTTAGAAGTTTGTTACTAAGAACTGTGGGCAGAGGAGAATAAACACTTATTTACATTTTTTCTCTTTTTTTCTTGATACCATTGCTAGCTGCTCCCAGTAGGAATGTGTGGGGTTCGTATGCAGTACTCAAGGGGCCCCATGTTCAGTGCAAGGGCTCAGATGGTTTTATGCAGTTCCAGAGATGCCCAGTCCACCTGAATGGTGCTGGGGGGCTTCTAGTGCCACACTCCAGTGCTTGACATCAAACCTTGGCTGCTGCTTGTGCCCTAACCGTATCTCCTGGCTGGGGAGTATTATTTAATGGCTAGAGACTCTGACATAATAATTTAAAATATATGAATATAATTTAATGCTTCAAGAGGCATGACAATGCATTTACTATTTAAGGTGCTGATTTTATTACCTTTGGATTTATACTTCTAAGGGGGTCACTTGTCAATTGTCTTCTCATTGTTCATCGATTTGCTCAAGCGGGCGCCAGTAATATCTCCATTCATTGGGAATGAGGTCCATTATTGTTACTGTTTTTGGCATATTGAATACACCATGGGTAGCTTGCCAGGCTCTGCCATATAAAGACTCTAAATGCTAGACTCTTTAAAAGTATGAAAGCAAATTAAAGTTATTGAAATTCAAAAGACCTATCACAAGCATCAATGCTTCTGAGTGTTGTCACATCATCAGACAAAGGCATGGACCTGACTTTACTAGAAATAAGCAAATCCCAGCCCCCCCCCCCCCCAGTTAAGAGGGAAGCATCCAGAGTACCAGGCTGCCAGAACCAGTTTTGTCCCACTGAGAACATGACATATCACATCAAGCTTCCAGCTTGATGCTGACTGATCTAGAAGTCAAATCCCTTCTGAACCCCATCCTCTGGGGACAGTTAAGAAAGACCCAGTTTAAGCAGATTACATAAAAGGGCTGGAAGGGGTCTAACATGGCTGACACATGAATTTACAACATCTAAGAAACAGGCTGGGAAAATGCATCTTGCGATATTGGAGGATGAGTATCATTTATAGAGAATAAATGAGAGGAGATATATAAAAGAAAGCAGAACTAGTCCACGGTGCACATTCTAGGGCCTCGTTGAGGTGTGAGAAAATACTCCATTGCCTGAACATAAAGAGGAGACAGAGGGCAATTATCACTTCTGGTGCCTAAGGTTGCGTGGGGATTCTCTGAGAATACTCAGAAATGGAGGAATGAGGCCACAGCCATATGATTAGTGAGAGCTGTATATCTTGGGTGGAGGCACAAACAGCATCAGGACGGATCAAGAAGAGGGAAAAAAAAGCCAGTGGGTTTGCTCTCATAGTGCTTTCTAGTTTCTAGGGTGCTCTCATTAAAATCACTGTCAGTCTCAACAAGCAACACTCATATACAGTTCATAGGGAGTGAGTTGCTTAACTTTCTCTGGTTCAGTCAATCCCATGCCTCACAGAGAATCACAGTGATTTTATAGATTTGAACTCAATTAGAATTGTAAAAGCACACGCTGAATATTATTTCTACCCTCTCCTTAAGATGCAGTTTTTGTGTGAATGAATTTTGTCCTGTTCCTGAACACTCAACTTAACATTTAGAATTATAGATAAGCTTAACATTTAGAAATATAGATAGCATTGATTACAAATGCTATTCAGGTCTTTCTGAAGTTATATTTTAAATGTTCACCAAGCAAATGCAAACACTTTTCAAAACCAAATTATGGCCAGCTCAGGAGAAAGCAGTGTTCCAGGTGTCCCCACTAGGCTGAAGGGCAGGTAAGCAGGAGTCTATTTTTAGCAGATCTTCTTGTCCAGAGACAACAGGGCTTGGGGACAAAGTAAGCTTGAACACTAGACTCTAGGGAATATAAGAGAGTTGGTAGCCAAATTAAATCATAACCATTTGTCAAGGAGCAGAGAAAATGGAACTGTATGTATCCATCTCTGCACATGCAATCATTTAGGTATATAAAAAGCAGAAAAAGCATGAGTGATAGTCTTAATTATGGGGACAGAGTGATATTTCAGTGGGGAATACATTTGCCTTCTACAAGGCTGACCCAGGTTCAATCCCCTGCATCCCATCTGGTCCACTGAGCACTGCCAAGAGTAATTCCTGAGTGCAGAGCTAGGGATAATGCTGCGTATGGCCAGGTGTGACCCCCCAAAATTCATAATATTTTCATGAATTTTATGAAATTTATAATATTCATATGAAATCCATAAATTTCAATGAGGTTTAATTTCATAAACAGCATGACTTCGATCCTACAAGGACAGTGGGTAGTGCAGAGCTTTAAAAGTCAGCTTTTGAAACTCTGGCCAGAGAAGTAGCCACAGAAAGCATCCCAGTTTCCTCTCCATTCATTTCTAGGAGCTAAGACCAATGTGTTTATTACTGCTGTCTTCAGACAATGCACAGCCAACAGAGAGAATCCTTCAAGGCCCTCCAAGTTATGGGTAGAGAAGAGGCCTCCATTCCCTAAGGATATAAACTGAGAAGATTGTGGTGCCTCTAGATTCAATTACAGAAAATTACAAAATAGTATCTATGAAAGAGAAAAAAAAGCAGAAAAAGGCTTTTTATGCAATAGCAACCTGCCAAAATTAAGCAGAGATATTTACCACTTAATTGTTTTACTATCTCAAAAGATATATTAAAATGAACAAGATTTTCTGAATTTTAATGTGCTACTTGGATACTAATTTTTTAATAAGTGATAGGCCCAGTGTTTCTGAATGGGGAAGGCAGCCCTGAGGCCAGTCTGAGTGACGTGTGGCTCAGTATGGAGTGGGTCAGAGTGCCGGAAGTGGAACAGTGGCGGAAGCTGAACTCAGGACCTCGGGCATATGAGGTTTGTGGTCTACTGTTCGGTCAATCTCAATGGATCCTTATTAAGTACTTTGAAAATCCAGTTTGTTGGTTTGCATTGTATGGAAGAAAACATACTTTTCCATCTGTAAACAAGAGAGGTCTCAACTTGATTTTCTCTGTATTGCTCCTGGGGTGGGATGGTGGTGAGCTTGCGCCACCACGACTGGATCTGTTTCTGGGCCTGTGCCTGCTGACCAGATTCCCACTAGGCCTGTCCTAGAGAAAATACAGCTGGCCTGATGTGCTTGACTCTGACTCTGTGACTTGCAGGATCTCTAGGGACTAAACCAGAAAACTTGGTTTTGTTTATACAAAATTCCACATTATGTTCCTAGTCAGAAAGGTTTCCTGTAATGTCAACCTGTGTCTGGAAGCTCTGTCGTTGTGGCAGGACTAGAAGTAAACCCTTCATGGTTTAGAATTCATGAAGGTCTTTTGTTATTACAAGAAGAGAGTTGAGCCAAGTAGGCCGGCAGCTGCCCTTCTCTTAGAAAGCACAGACACAACCAGTGTTGCCGACCTGGCCTAGATACACTTGGTCCTCCCAAGTCTCTAGGATATATAAAGAGAAGTCACAGAGCCCCTTTCCCATTTCTCCAAAAACCAAGAATATTTTAGTTGGGTGTGTTCTATGAGAATGCTCACCTATTCTGTAATAGTTTTTTCTTTAAAGTATCATGAATTAGAACACATTACCAAATCTGGGGAACACAGGGAGAGAAAACACCCTCTCAATAATTATTGAGAACATTTTTAATATATTAGATGTGATGGACTTCTATTCTTGCTATGAAAAGGCCCCCCCATATTCACTACATATTCACTATGATCCATAACTGTGTTCATGTAGATAATTAGCAAATTAAATAAACCTCAATACATCTTTGACTCTTCCCAATGTTTACTTCTCCCACAACCCGTTCCATAATCTCTTCTACTGTTTATGATAAATCACAACCATTTATTCCAGAAGCATTTAATATATTATGATACAATTATTAATTATGTTGGGACTAGCAACTGTGTCTTCTTTTCCCTTATGTCCCCTGTAATGCAAAATACCTCCACTTGCACATAATAATAAAGAGCTCAAAATAAGAGCCCAAAGTATTGACGGATGGGTTTAATTTTATGAGATAATCATCAGCACCAGCTGCTACCCCCACTCCCTAAACTGTGCACATAGCATACATAAGACTATTGCAAATTGGTTTTCATCTAAACACACATGTGAGAGCAATTTGGAAACTGTAAAGCTTACTGAACATGGGAGATGGCGTTGCTTATCCCCTAGCAAGATAATCTGAGCCAGAGAATTCAATTTGGACTGTTATGCTAAAAGTAAGTAAACATGGATTTACTCCTTAGATTGCACCTCTGAATAGATGAAATTCTTTAATTTTATTTGCCAGTTTCCTTTCAGGTTACCAGAAGCACTTTAGGAAGCAAGTGGGGACAAGGAAAGTAAGAGGAAGCAAGAAAATGTCTCAGGAAAATATTGGACAGGAATTAATGGATAGTTGGAAATGATTCCTTGTGACCTAAAATGATTTTTGGTCTTATTTACAGTACCAGCATACATAATGGGACTTGATTTCATTGTGGGTGGGAGGAGGTTCCAAATCTTTAGCTTATGTTCTGATAGTTGACCGCCATGTGCGCTGTGGTGAGCCACAAAATGAAAAAAGTCAAAACCATCCAGATGCGGCATTTCCAGTCTATGGCAACAAGTGGCTGGCATTCTCCAGGTATCGGGATTCCCGCACCCTCTCTAGGTATAGGTAAAAGAAAACAAACCACATAGGGAGCATGGGTAGCCACACCCACAGAGGTAGCAGTCGTTGCTTTAGAGGACGGACATGCAGTGTCAGGGGTCAGGTGTCAGCCCATGATCACTGCGCCCTGTAGGCTGCTATGTCTCTGGTTCTGATACATCTAGCCTATGACACCCATTTCTTCTCCAGCCCAATTCTTTATAGTTCTCAACTACATCTGAATTGTGTAAAGTATAATAGAGACAGTCAGAAAAATCTTAGAGAATAGCAGCAGGCAATAAACTGAGCATGTATGCTGGAACCAAGAGACTTGGCCTAGGAGACATGCGGATCTCCCAGAAGTTCTAGTACTACACCATATACCGTGAAGAAGTAAATGCCTGGAACATACTTGCCTTTCAATAACACGCTGGTGTCGTCTTTGTAGTTCTAGCTTCAGTATAACCTGCTTTCATGGAGAAACCTCATGCATGATGTCAGCCCTTCCCACCCTAAGTATGAAATCTTTGTGGCCATCCTGTGGGGAATGGAATTCCTGAGTCAAAGGAAATCCATATTTATAAAGCTTTTGATGTTGCCAAATTCCCCTCAGAAGGGGACCAATTTACCCACTTATTCTCGTTGTGTATTTAGATGTATTTAGATGCGTTTAGATGTATTTAGATGTGTATCCAGATGTTCTTCTGGATGTGTGTCAAAGGATCCTCTCCCTCAATTCATATCTAACACCAGGGATTATAATTCTTCAGTTTTTGATGGTTTTAACATATCATTTCATTGCTTTTTTAATTCGCATCTATAGGATAGGTCCAACCCGGTAGTGCTTGAGGGCTGCTTCTGGAAGAAAGCTTTGGGGTCATTCCCAGTGGTGCTCTGGGGAGACCATGCAAAGCCAGAAAATTGAATCTAGGCTTCCTACATGGAAAGCATGTGGTCAGCCTGCTGAAATACTTTTCAGCACCTAGTCTGTAATTATTATTATTTACGAGGTTCACTTTTTTTCAAAATTGCCAATTGCCTAGTCAGATCCTTGATCTATTTGCCGTAAGGCCCCTGTTTTGCTTTTAATGATTTATATAGAAATTTAACCTATAAATTATTTTTTTATTCCCGCCATTTCTAAAAGTCTATTCAAAATATTTAAAAATTGTCATTTTCTTTATAATTCAATTTATTTTGTACTTTACATATATATATATTCCTCTCTCCATATAGAACAATATACCCCCAATTATCAAAGTGAATTAAAAGTAAGATATCCTATTTTCCCATACTAAGATAAAGAACTGATTACTTTTATTCCTTATGTACTTGCCGAACAGTTATAGAAATATAATTGGAAGATCTATGTCTAAGTTGCCAATATCAAATCATTATCATTATTATTATTAATTTTGCTTTTTGGGCCACACCCAGCCATGCTCAGGGGTTACTGCTGACTCTGCACTCAGGAATTACTTCTGGCATTACTCAGGGGACCATATGGGATGCCGGGATTGAACCCAGGTTGGCCTACCCACTGTGCTATGACTCCGACCCCTCAAATTATTATTCTTATATAAAATATTTTATTTGGTGGACAGCTGATGACACTGCCTCTAATTTCATAAGCAAACATATATGCAAACCAGCACATCTGTTGGCACATAGCAAGTGTTCACTAAGTGCTGGTTCTAAATATTATTTAAAAAAACAACTTGAATTATTTCCAAGTCTAGATGTTCTCATGTTCATGACCAGATCTTTTATGCAAATTTCCTCTTCCTCAGTTCATAAATTTGCTTCACATTTCACATAGAATGAATTTTGAGTTACTATTCTCAAGAAATATGCCTTGGGACTGTGTATTTTAAGCCCTTGGATATTTGGCAACCTTTCTAGTGCCCTCACATTTAAAGGAAAAATGACACTCTAGTCACAATATTTTTTCCTCCAAATGTTATTTCTTTCTATTCCCTACCTGTTTACAACTTGGCATAAAACCAAAGTAGTTTAAAGCACACTAGATTTGTGTTTGATTCTCACAGTTTTATTGAATATTCATGGACTTTTTCCTTGTCTTTCTAAGGAAAGTTTGCTCTAGAGTTTCTAAGTATTGGGTTTCCTTTCATATGTTTTACCCATGTAATATGGTAAAGTCTATCCACATAGTCTTCGTAAAAATAAATGAAAAAGAAAATGTTTTATTTGATTTATTTATTATTTGGGGGAGGGCATGGGCACAGACACACTCAATTATGCTCAAAGCTTATTCCTGGCTTGCTTGGGCAGGAACATATGGGATACTAAGGACTGAATCTAGTTCACTACCTGTAAGGGTAGCATCTTAGCTGTTTGCCATCTTACTGCCACTCTGACCCTAATTACTCACTTCCTATTTTTAATTTTATCTTTTTTGGTGGGAGCTACAACCCACAGTGCTCAGAGCTTACTCCTGGTTCGACACTCAGGGTTCATAGCTTGACACTCAGGGTTCATTCCTAGTGGGCTCCAGGCACTGTACGGGTACTGAGCACTGAACCCTTACCACACAGAATTGGGTATGTATGGTAAGCACTCAACCATGCGCATACACTCTGTCCCTAATTTTCATTTCATTATATATAGTTTCAGAAATATATTTTATGATTCAGCTTTTTTTGCCTATCTCTTTATTTTCCATACATATTGTCTATAGATTTTTTTAAATTTATTTTTTAATTATGAATTGTCATGAGAAACACAGTAACAAGCTGCTCATCTTGGGTTTCAGGCATACAGTGCTCCAGCACTCATTCCTCTATCAATATGCATTTCCCACCGCCACTATCCATAGATTCTATCATATTATTATGCGATTATTTACTTCACCTTACCTGTTTTTGGTCCTTTATGCCACCCGTTGTGGATTTAAATTCTGTAGTGAATTTTCAGATTCCCTGCCATTTTTCCTTAGCTAACTATTTTATCTTGTTGCCTTTCTTCTTAATCTATTACTTCCTTGGAATATGCCCTCCCCTTGTTTAATTGAGGCTGTGTTCTGTTGACTTCTATTCAGTATGCCAAATAGTGCCCCCTAATATTTTCAAGATCCTAGAGATTATTCAGAGGTTCATCCTCTGAGTCCTTTTGAAATTAGTATTTATTATGTGGAGCACAGGGTATCAAATGGTGAACCAGAGGTACACGGCAGACGAAAATAAATACATTAGAAGAAATCCATTACTCATGGGCCTGTAACAGTGCACAGTGTTAATGGGAAAGTGGATTTTTCTTGTGATTCTTGAGAATTGTATGAATGAATTACATACAAATCTCAACAGAAAAGAAATTGAACTTATTACACAGGTGATTTCAGCCCCCCCCCCCCCCACCTCAAGATGTCTAGGCCCCTTTAATCTCTGGGAATGATATCCTGGTCCCATCCCGTGCAGTCTACTCGATTCCGTGAAGCAGGCCAGGTCCTGTCTCCCTGTCGCTCTAACTCGTGTGCGCCTCCCACAGCCTCCAGCCTCTACCACATGCACATGGGCAAGATCCTGTGCTCTGTTCCTTCTGCTGGGCCTCCCATCTGTACTCCAGTAATCCTTGCTATCGTGTCTCAGCTTTCCTTAGTGTCCAGCCTGCCGTGTGCAGATGAGGCTCCTGCCATTACTTGAAGCTGAGCTACAATGGGTTGGAACCTAGTCTGTGTTCTGCCCATCTGGCCTGGAAGTGTCCTCCTGCTCTAGGCCCTGAGCTGGCCTCAGGCAGGCCTGCCTGACCTGAAGGTCCCGTGGAGAGTGGTAGGTCCTGACAGTTCTGGTTATGGGAGAGAGGGAGGAGAGGCTGCTTCTGGCGGGCTGATGAAAGATGGAACAGAGCCAGCCTTCTGCCTCTCTCCTCTCCAGTCTCTCTCTGTTTCAGTTGTCTTCCCAGCTAGGGACCGTGTATAAATTCAATCCTACTCCCTGAGCCAACTCCTTCTACATCCTTATTGGCTACCTGTTTCCTGGGCTGAGATTTAAAGCTACCTGGCCCTCGACACCTCAACCTGCTGTAACAACAGCACCTTGAGAGGCCACAAATGGAGGCCAGAGCAGAATGAGGACAGAGGCAGAACCTGAAGCACAGGCCAGTGTTAGGTTTCTGGTGTACCCAGTTCGGTTCACTTGAATAAAAGAATAAGGTCTGTTCCACAGGGATTTATCTAAGAGACGCACAAGCCAAATGTCCTTTGTTGTAAATATATTTTATCTAGTTATTTTATGGGGGCATCCCAAGTGGTAATCAGCGGACCCAGGGACCATTCCTAGGATACTGGTCAACCAAGTGGTCAAGTGCAAGCGCCTGAGGTTTGCAATGTTGCCCAGCCTTGCAGTGTGGGGCATCTTGGAAGTATGAAATGCCAAAGCACAAGTAGCTACACAAGCTCACTAAATGCTACACTATCTCCCAGCACCCAGTAGACTGGATTAGCTTTATTAAATTTTCCTATAGGTCTCTTTGTTTGTAGCTTTTTGTTTTAATATTGAAAGAATGAAGTATATGAAAGCAATGTAAAATATTCTTTCTGTTCCCAAATTAGCATTTTACCCATATTGGCCCTACATTAATTAGGTGTAGCATTTAAACGTCCTTTTTTTCAAATTGAAGCAGTACATTTATTTCAGTACTTAAGGTCCTATCATTCATCAATCACAGACTTTTTCATTTAACACTTTTATTATATCACTGTGTGATATACAACTACAAAGCTTTTCATGATTGGATTTCAGTCATACAGTGTTCCAGCAGCCTTCCCAACACCAGTGTCCCCATATTCCCTCCCCACAACCCACTAGCATTTCTTTTCCTCAGCTTCAAATTACTCCACATCTGCCTCAAAGAGCAACATTAGTTCAATGTTGTCTACTTTTTCTTCGAGTCCCCAGGGCATGGCATCTTTTCTCATCCTTCTTATGTTCTATATTTCATAGTGTTCCTGTCCCATGTGACTCACCCACAGGGGTATTAGTATCGAAAAGAATGAATCAAAGCGTGTTTAGTTCGTATATCAGCATCCATACCTGATACTCAGTAGGTGAGCTGAGAAATCCCAGATGCCTGTACTGTGTAGGCCGAAGTTCACCCCGTTGTTCTCAAACTAGACATTGAGAATTCATTGGTTCCAAATATTCAGTTCTGGGTCCACCATTTACCAAATAATAAATCTTGCACAAGCCATTTTGAATCTTTTAACTTTTTTTGACTTTTAGAAGGGTAAATAACCCATATCTTCAGTTATAAAAATAAAGACATACTGTCTGTGACTCTCTTGCCCAAGTTACTCTTAAGACTTTAATAGTCACTGGGAAGATGATCCCATGAATGGTTTACAAATAACATGGTTTGTCCAGGGTCAGCTGTGGTAAATTTCCTAGAACTGGACTGAGTTCTGAAGTGTGAAGTCTAATTAGGCTCACTCAACAGACTCCCCCTTTCTCTTGGCTTTTCTGTTTTTCTGTTGGCTCTAATAGACAGAACAGAGTAAATTAAAAACAAACATTTCCTAGAGAACTTTCTTTAAACAGCCCGGGGTGCTGCAACGTTGAAAAGAAAACAACTTCAACTCAATTCAAAAGGTCAGGAATTAGGAAAAGCAAAACAGTCTCCTGACAAGAGCCAGTCACAGGGAAGCAGGGAATGACAGTAGCTGGAGGCTATCTAACCCCTGTGTGAAAACAGGGAAGAATGCTGGGAGAGAAGTGAAACAAATACTCCTCTGAGCTCACCATCTTTTCTTCCTCCTTCTTCCTAGAAGACCAACAGAGGACTTCAAAGCAATAAATGGCATGAGTCAAATAGGAATTTAATCCTCCATAATTTTATTCCCAGGTAATTTTATTCCCGGAAGAAGCACAAAAGTGACCGCAACTATATTCAAGTTAAAGAACTGCAGCTGTGATCCCTAGAATCTGTCATGTCATACATTCAAAAGCACATTGGACACTCAAGGAGACTATCAGCTTCAACTTCCAGAATAATGCACATTGTATGGATTTCAGAAATAGACAAAACGATGAGCAGAGGAAATATTGTGTCATAAAATGCTAGGCAAATAGGCAAATGCAAAGTGGTTAAACAGTAAAGCAAGGATACAGAATCCTGAGACACCAACTTGATTAAGTCATCAAGATCAATATTACCGATGAGGAGATGGAAATTTGGGTGCTGTAAAATATATCATATTTCATGCCTTATGTATTAAATATTTTTATTCTCACACTTCTAGAAGTTGGAAATCTAAGATAAAGATGCTGGCAGAATCCGGGTCTGGTGACTTTCTATTATGCTGATGGAGGGCTTCTTGCTGGCCCATACATGAAAGAAAAGAAGCATCCGGTTCTGTCATCTCTTTTAAAAACATGTTAATCTCATCAAGAAGATCCCACTCCATGACATTACATAATGCTATTTGCCTTCCAAAATCCTCTTTCTACCATCATATTAGTACTTTCAACCGAATAATATGGTTTTCTTTGGCAGGAAGGAACACAACATTTAGTTCATGTCTCAATATGAATGGTGTTTGCGCTTTTTTTGATTCAAGACACAAAAAAGGGACAGGATTCCCCTCTTTGTTATTCCTACAAAAATGAATGACCACAGTATTATCACAAAGAAAATCATGGTTGAACTTACATTTGGAGTTAACCTAGAAAAAAATGGTCTTGTACTCTTCTAGTAAGAATTGTCAGGTAAAAGCCAATTTTCCATCAGAAAGACTGCGGAAAACAGTATGGTTTCTACAAAACCTGAGAATTGGGCAATCACATGATCTAAAAATTCCCCTTCTTAGTATCTATCCCCAAACCCCCAAAACCAATATTTTGAAAAGATATTTGCACTCATATATTTACTGTAGAACTATTCACAATAGCCGAGATCTAGAAATGACTCATATGCCCACGAATAGGTTAGTGGACAAAGAAACTGGGGTGTTTGTGTGTGTGTGTGTGTGTGCACAACAGAATAATAAGAGTAAATGAAATTGTTAACACAAAAGTGGATTTTCCTGTGCTAGTGGGTTCTTGAGAATTGTATTTGCATACAACTCAGAAGATTGAAAGTTTATTGTACAGATGAATCCAGGTCCCTCCCCAAATGTCTAGGCCTCTCTGTTATCTACTCACCTCCCATGAACGATTGCCCTGTCCTGTTCCTGTGCTGCTCTCCCTGTCCTGTGTATGCTTTCCCAGTCTCTGACCAAAGCCACATGCACGTGGCCAAGGTACCTGTGCTCCATACATGCTGCTTGGTCTCCCAACTGTACCTCAGTGGTCCCTGTTTTCCTGTCCCAGATTTCCTTAGTCTCCAGTCACTACCCTGTGCAAGTGGGTATGGCTCCTGTGCTCAGTACCTTACCATTACCTGGGCATCCGTGCCCTGTCTGAACCTGAGCTCTCCTGGGCATCCAAGTCCTACCATCACCTGGGCCTCTGAGCCTTGCCCATACCTGTATCTGCCCTAGCCTGGCCTTACATGCCTATCTGTTCTGGTACCTGGGCATGATGCCCTACCTGATCTGGGGAGGAAAAGGAGGAGCTGGCATGGGAGTGGCCGGTCAGAGAGGGGAGGGGATCTGGAGCGCTTTTATTGGCTGCCAAATCCCACCGCCCAGATGGCCCCCTTCTACATTCTGATTGGTACCTATTCCATTGGTTTGATTGGCTATCTGTGACCTGGTGCTTTCTACCTTAGATCCGGCTTTATCAAAATTATGCACTCTGATGCTTAAGTGAAATCAATAAGGCATTATTAATATGGCATTTTCTCTCTCTCATATGTAGAATAAAGGAAAGATTATGTAATGGATGTGATTTTTAAAAAGGGAATAAATGGCAAATTACATAACCGAAGAGCAGGCTTATAGGATTTAGTTTGTTTAGGGGTGGTGGTGGGGGGTGTTTAGGAAGTAACATTAAGGTAAAATTGGCCTGGAGGGATGCTGACACTCTGGTTGTAGGTGTGATACTGAAATCTAGGTGTGAAACTTTGAAATCTTATTATAGTGCCTAAGTGAAAATGGAAGCAAATCAGTAAAAGCTGTAAGGCATCTGATTTAAGAAGCTTGAGCAACTGTGAAATCCTATGAGCAGTAGAAGGTGGAGCTGCCTTCTACTCAAACCCAAATTCAATTTTAAAGTAAATATATGTGAGCGAATATCTTTTCAAAATATTGGTTTTTGGATTTGGGGGTAAGCCAAGAAGGGAATTGTTGGATCATGTGATTGCCCAATTCTCAGGATTTTGTAGAATTCACTATTGTTTGCCACAAAGGCTTTCAGGTGGAAAACTGACTTTTCACCAGACAATTCTTACTAGAGTAAGAAAGAGTACAATACTAAGGGTACACAACTATTGTACTTGTGGCAAAGTAAATTATCATTCTCCAAGATAATTGTATTTTAGTTCTGACAAACTGAGGCAGTTTATTAATTGTCCAGTTTGAGGCAAAACTGACCTTTCAATCCAAATTCAGTACTGAATCATCTGTGACTCTTGTCTCTCCACTTATATCTTTAATTCCTCAGTATAAGAACCAGTATATTTCTTTTTACTTGTTAAAACATATAACTTATAGAACAGTCACTATTTTAGCACAACAGATTAAAATAAAATGAAGTTTTGTGTATTTCCATGGACCACAAGAACAGAGTAAAAAATCAGATGCTTCATTCCTCCTGAATAAACAAGTAGAAAGAATTTATTAAGTTGCCCCTAGTTGCTAATTAGGAAATTTTAGTAAAAATCATTCTTATTTAGCAGCCTTGATATTATTTGACCCTGATATGATAGTGGACCAGACAAATATTCAGTGGAAATCTTTCCAATCCCAGCATAGAGAGGCCCAACTATGGATATATATTTAATTTTCAAGCTTAGAAAGTAGAATTTGTCATTTAGGAAAAAAATACTTAAATATATAAATCATTTATATGTGTTTTGTGGTATAGTAAATGATATGTGTTTAGCCCCACAAAATATCAGCTACTGTGAATAAACTACTAGTTATTTCTCCCTAATATGTGCACAAAGCAATAGAATAAATCAAACAATTTTCTGTATCACTTGTATCACTTGTCTTCCCATTGTTCATCAATTTGCTTGAGCAGGCACCAGTAACATCTCCATTCATTGGGAATGAGGTCCATTATTGTTACTGTATATCATGGAAAAAATTCTATTAGTAAAATCAGATATTTACATAAGTTGTTTGCTTACTGGGAATACATATTCGTATATGCACAAGCTCAGATTATTTGAGGAAGTAGTTACATTCCTGCTAAGCTCCAAATTGCTCCTCTGATATTTTGAGGTTTGTTCACACATCAGGAGAAAAGTATGTATCATAAGAAATCTACCAGTGCATTCTTACTACAATACAATTTTAGGCTAATGAGACAAATCTGAGTCACATCATGTTTAATTTGCTTCATTTTAGGACTCTTATTGACCTTGATTGCTGCTTCACCATACTGAGTGAGACTTGCCTATGGCTATCACTGTCCTATTCCTAACAGGAGACAGAACTCAAAAAAGGATCTAGAGCCCCCTCCAGTCTGGGTGCGTACCAGCAGCTTCCACACCCCACTTGCACCATATTAAGGTTCTACACTACAGTTTCTGACTTGCATGGCCACACAACAGGTGTACTAAAAAATTACATGCTAACTCATATTTATTCTTCTGTCATTCTATAAGGATGAGCAGAGAAGACACAGAGTAACCTTTAGTTTAATCCTTCAGCTTCTTCCAGGGCAGGGAGGGGTGTTAACTACAAAGACCCACCCCCAGCACAGCAAAAACACTAGAAAACCAATGGGCAGACATGTAGAAACGATTGAAATGAATAATAAGCAAAAACAATATCACCAAATGCATAAACAAAAGCAGTTAATCTTCTTGAGTGTTTTTAGTGAAAACTATAATGAGGATGTTCAATGAGTTCAAAGAAACAATAGCACAGGTAGCAAGCAAAAAAAAGTAAGATGGTAGAAATGAAAATATTACTGCAATTAGATATGACAAAAAGGAAGAATATGGTAGATACATAAAGCCAACAGAAGCTCTGAACAGCAGAAAAACAAGAGGTTGAGTGAAAGAGTAAGGATCTCCAAGATGAGAAAAAGGAAATTGTTAGGAAACAGCAGAGGTTGTAAAGAGCCTGAAAAGAAATGAACAGCACACCAGAGAACTATGGGGTAAGTTCAAGAGGAACAATATAGATCAAGTAGTCTCGTCGGGGTACACTGGGCTCCCTGACAAAATCCGGGAGCAGAGCGGGAATCTCGGTGCGACCTCCACTTGTCGGGGTACCACTGGGTGCCCCAACAAAAATCTGGAAGCAGAACTTAGGAGATCTTGGTGGAACCTCCACTTATCAGGGGACGCTGGGCAACCTGACAAAATCTGAGAGCAGGCTATAAGGATCCCCTTATGCCCCAGGGGATCGACAGCCGGTGGACAGAGAAAGACATGAGAATCCGGCAAAGTTTCAAAAGGCTTTACATACACTTGTTCTGGTATACAATCCAACAATAGGATACCCCCAGACTTTTGGTTCCTGGCTGGGCCCCAACCACGTGTAGTTTATAATCCTAGGCCAAGATGGCTACCACCATGTGCTAAGGCCCAACAGGGAAGAGAGAACAGAGAGGCAGAGAGCAGGGGGAGAAGGCAAAAAGGCAAAACAGGAAAAAGTGAAAAGACTAAATGAGGAAAGGGTACAGCTTTAATAACTTTTCACATTTCAGCCCAGACTGCCCACATCAACCGATAGTAGTTAGGATCTATCCCGACAGGTTACTTCTCCCAGGTTACCTAGCTCCATTAAAATATTAATATTGCCGCAGCCAAGATCTGCCTTGAAAGTGCCCCTGCAGGAAGGGCATGTGTCTGTACCAATAGATATTCTGCAGCCAGGTATATATTTCTCCAAGCCTTCACAGGATTCTTGTCTTTATTTCATAGTCGTTTTGTATATTAGCCTTTAGACTTTTTAGAGAGCCCCACATGCTTGCTTGGAGGCAAACAGTGTTTCTCTCTGGTCTCATTACTTAGAGATTCAACGTGGCCAGGTAAATATACTGGTTAGATCTATCTATCTAGTCCCACGATGATTGTGGTAGCATGAGAGAAAATATACCAGCTGACATAGAATACATGTTAAGATATACTTCCACATAAAGTCACAGATTATAACTGTTTCCCTTTATCTACATAGTGGCCTGCAGGAGGTAACTCCAGGCAAGATGCAGAGGCTCTGGGCAACAGTGTACTGCAACAGTCCCTGAATAATAAGAAGACAAATGTGGGGCAGGAACAATAGTATAGTGTGTAGGGCACTTGCTTTGCACACAGCCTACCTGGGTTTGATCCTTGGCATCCGTATGGTCCCCTGAACACCTATAGGAGTAATTTCTGAGAGCAGAGATAGGAGTAACCCCTAAGTATTGCCGGGTGTGACCCAAAAAGAAAAAAATGCATGTGATGAAGAAACAATGGTTAAAGCAATTATCAATAAGAACTTCCCAGAGTTAAAGATTATAGGCACTAAGATCAAAAGACCCAAAGAATCCCAGTGAAAATACATCCAATTAGGAAAACTAAGAAAAAAAACTGAAAATGATAAAATCCAAAAATAACAATAGACTATTGAAGCAGCAAGATCAAAAAGGAACTTATATAGAACAAAAAGCCTGTAAGATGTATAGCAGATTAAATGAGACTATGAGTCTGAAAAATACCAAAGGTTATAGTACAAAGACACTGCAAAACCAACACATTACCAAGAGTACACTCTCTAGCTGGGTTATCATTCATGGGAAGGCAACAATTAGAGAATCCAGAGCCTTGACACCAGTTTTGCAGATAGCATTAAAAGAGAAGCTTTAAAGGACAGGAGAAACTTCCTATCAAATGACACTAAGTATGGCACTCCCTAATGTTGAGTGTTGTTGAATTTGGTTGTCTTTATTAGATTAAGATAGGCTAAAACATATAGAAAATAATTGTTGCAAATTGAATTTTATAGATTTTCCTGATAATTCTATTTGACATTCTTTAGTTTTGTTTTGCTTTGAATTTTTTAATTTTATTATAGCACCATGAGGTATACAGTTACAAAGCTGTTTATGATTGAGTTTCAGCTATACAGTGTTCCAGCACCCATCCCTCCACTAGTCCACCCTTCCCAACACTAGTATCCCCAGATTCTCTCGCCCTTCCCCAAGCTTGCCTCTATGGCAGGCACTTCCCCCCCTCTCTCTTTCTCCCTTCTCTTGCAAATTGTCGCACAATACATGCAGTTAGAGGTTATCATGTATATCCCTTTGCCTAAGTTAAAAAATTTTTTACCAAGTAATACACAGTAGATTTGTTATATGTCTGCCAAAGGTATTGTAGGGACCCTGGGACATTGTGGTAGGTTTAGTGTTGCAGTATGCATGCAATTCTATTGTGAACAACTCTCTAAATCACAGTGTCTAAACTACAGAAATAAATAATTAAAATGATTTTAAAAAGAACTTTAAGCAATGAATTACTTTGAGTAATTAATTAGATGTTTAGTAAATAGAATTGGTATCAGTGATTTCCCACTGAGAAAGCAACTCAAATCATCCACAATGTGCCAAGAAATTAAAGGGGGAAAGGTTCAAATTAACATATTTTATTTCTTTTAATTTTTCACATTCAAACAAGTAAAGAATGAAAAAAAGTTTTAATAGGGTAACATTAGGGATGGGGATCAGCACATATAAATGTATTCCAAATTATCCAAAAATAGAAAAGGTCTTTGACATATGACAAAAGCTTCTTATTTTTCATTACCATTCTCAGGTGAAAGAGTGGGCAATGTTTTGGAGATCAACCATTGGTTTGTGTAAATGTGATTGGTGATAAGCTGAGGGTGGGTAAGAAATCAAGTTTTAGTTCATTTATTTAAAATTTGGATTCTTTAAATCTGTGTTCAAATGTGGACTATTATCAAAATTAGGTAAAGAAAAATATAAGAGAAGAAATAAAAACTAATGTGAAATCTCTGGGGGAATGAGTACGTTTCCCACATTGGAGCATGAAAATTAACACCTTCAAGAACCGCCGTCCGTTAGCATGTCAAGAGTTAGGGTAATGCCTCTTCCCACCCAGTTAATGAAATAGCTATTTACATTTTTTAGTTTAATTAATTAATTAATTTTTTTTGTTTCAGACTGCAGCTCTAGCCCAGCTTACAGAGGCAGAATTCAATGGAGGTCAGTGGAAGTTCACCTGTCAAAAAATAGAAGTACTGACCTATAAAGAATTATTTCCAATGTAATCTTTGCAGAATCTGGTAGTATTCAGAAGAAATACAACCAGACAGGGGTAAACCCTGATGGCTGGGGAGTAGAGATCTGTCAAGTACCAGGTAGCAAGATTCCACAGCAACTCACTAGCATCTCCACGCATTTGGGGTCAGCAAGCCCTCACTACAGAGCCCAACAAGCCTGGGTAGCAATGAATTCGTGCCCTTAAACTTGAACATGCTCTAACAGAAACCTCTCAAAATAAAACACTCAACATTATGTTCCTAATAAATGAGTCAAAGGATGAATATTTAATGATTCCCAAAGATTTCCCACTTCAGAAACAAAGCATAGTATGGTTCAGTCATATTACAAAAGGATTCTTCCACTTTCTAAGAAGATTCACTGCATTTTCTTAACTTTTCAGTTGTATGTGAAAGACAATAATATATAAATTGAAATTGTAATATACAAATTGGAAAGGAAATACATTTAAAAATGTAAATTTAAATATAAAATATATAAATTGGAAAAGAATTAGCTCCCTATAACCTACCACCTGATTTTATAATTATCCATTTTATATAATGAAAAATCCCATGCTTATACATTTTAGGGTTTACCCTCTCTGCCATAAAATTGCACACATATTTTATGTGAATATTTAATCACATTTGTTACATTATTTGTTTTTTATAAAAACTATGTATTGAGGTATTGAGATTTACAACATTGTTGATTCCACTTTTCATTCAGACATTGTTCCAACACCAGAATCACCACCAGAGTCTGCTTCCTTCCACCAGTGTCCCAGGGGCCTCTCCCAACTCCTCTTCTTTAGGTAAGCTCAGATTGACAGACAAAGCCTTCAGTTCGAATAACTTTGACCATTTGTTGTATTCTTACTATGCTTCTTTATATCCGAAATAAAGATTTCTTTTCTTTTTTATTGTGAAGGTGGTGACACTTAAGAGATCTAATCTCCTGAAATTACACAAAATTGGAAATAATTTTTCAAAGTCCAAATCTTTTTTGAAGGTATATAAATAGACTATGGATAATTTGTGCTAAAGCATTTTAAAGTTTACGTGAAGTAGATAAATCCCACAAATGTAAGATTTAGTAATAATGAGGAACATTAAGAAAATTTAAAGGGGAAAATATTAAGAGGGTTATAAAATTGTTAAGAGTTTTGGGGTGGAGAGATAGCAGAGCAGGGAGGGTGTTTGTCTTGCACACTACCAACAGGGTTTAATTTCAGGAATCCCTTTTCGTCACTTGAGCCTGCCAGAACTGATTCCTGAATGCAGGGCCAGGAGTAACCCTGAACACTGCCAAAAGTGCCCTCAACAATAAAAGGTACTATTTTTATCCTAAGAAAGAAAATATTGACTTTATACTGTAAAATATTATAGTATTTATAGTATAAATACAAATGCTGCTTAAATGCCTGAATCATTAAGTAAAAGATTGTACTATCTCTAAGATAAAAAGAAAAACTAATATTCAATATGAGAGACCATTTCTTTTTTTTCATTTTTTAATCTTTATTTTTTATTTATTTATTTTTTAATAATTTTTTATTTTTACAATTACAAAGATATACAATTAAAAAGTTCATATTTGGGTTTTGGTCATACAGTGTTCCAGCACCCATCCCGCCACCAGTGCCCATCTCCCACCACCAACGTCCCGGTTCCTCTCCCCTCCCCCAGCCCTCCTCCATGGCAGGTTCTTTATTTCTTTCCATTTCTCTCCCTTTCTCTTTTTTTTTCCTTATTGTATTTTATTTTATTTTTTTTTTTTTTTTTTTTGCAGACATCTCTTTTATAACCTGTTTTCTTTTTTTTTTTAATTTTTTATTTTTACAATTACAAAGATATACAATTAAAAGTTCATATTTGGGTTTTGGTCATACAGTGTTCCAGCAACCATCCCGCCACCAGTGCCCATCTCCCACCACCAACGTCCCCAGTTCCCTCCCCTCCCCCAGCCCTGCTCCATGGCAGGTTCTTTATTTCTTTCCGTTTCTCTCTCTTTCTCTTTTCCTTCCCCCTTCCAGACTATGGATTACAGAACATACATTAAAGGGTTGTCATGTGTATCTTTTTGCCTGTATTTAATGCAATAAACAGTTCTAGGTTGGCATTAGTACCCTCGACAATTGTTAGCACACTGTTCCATTTTCTGTCTTACCTAGCCTCTGACTCCCACATGTTTGTGATAATTTCCACCTTTAACAAGACCTCCTGATATATGTTTCACTTGACCTTGGATATTGGTATCTTAATATGTACATATATATTTATGTTATGCAGATAAATGCAGTCATTCTGTGTCTGGAGAGACCATGTCTTGTGAAAATCCTTTTGCAAACTATGAGATAACATATCTGTCTTTGGAACCTGAGTGATAGCACAGTGGATAGGGCTTTTGCCTTGCACTTGGCCACCTTTGGGTTTGATCACTGGCATCCCATGTGGTCCCCAGAGCATGTCAGGAGTATTTCCTGAAGGCAGAGGCAGGAGTAAACCCTGAGTATTGCGGGTGTGACCCAAAATGCCACCCAAAAAGTAAAAATATACATATGTATCTTTCTTAAACTAGTAGAGGGCAGTCATAAGTGCCATGAGTAAATGCCATATTTAGTGCCCTGTGTGGGGAAGTTATATTATTTGATAACCTTGTTTAAGAAAAATAAATGAACATCTGTTCATGTGCAGAAAGTAATCTACAACATAATTTTAATGGCTATATGAAATTTTACTAAATGTCTTTTAGATTGTTTTCAATTCTTCACTCTGAAATAATTGTATAAAATTATTTCAGCTAGATGTTTACTCTTGTTTAGAATCAGTTTGCAATATGTTTGATGGTGTGTATTTTTAACTATTTATCGTTCATTGCAAAGAATACAAAAAACTTGCCTCTGAAATGCACAGTTCTTAATTACCACTTAAATGGAACATGGTTCCATGTAAGTATGTTGGTTTCTCTTATCTTTTTCCATTTTCTAGCCTGCCCTTGCATATTTGCAGGCAGTACGCCAAGTGGTCCAGGTAGAATGATAAAATTGCAATGCTGTGATATCTAATTGGAAAGACTTTGGTAGCAATTTTCCAGTGGTTTCAAAAGATCTTGATCTTGTTCCCACTTGTCATTGTTTTTAAATTGGTATTTCTGCAAAGGTTTGCTGATTTTCAGGAGTCTTGAGATAAGTGTTCTTGTGACATTCTGGTGAGACAAATACTATTTTCCAAAGTCATAGGATTCATTAAAGCAACGCTTATAAATTACTTATGAGTAACTAACTAGCTTTGGGGTATCCTTAAAGAGAGCATGTTATTTATGCGAATGAAAATTTTTGTGATGTCAGAAAGCAGACTGAAGTGACCACATTGCTAGATTGATACATGTTTGCTTCCTAGGCTGATGAGACAATGAGATAGAGTGCAGAACATACATATGGTTCCTTAAAACAGAATGATCACGGATTTTGTCATCATGGTGTAGGGTAAAAATTCCAGGCTCATAATTAGGCATTGCTTCTGTCAACATTTCAAAAAGTGGCTTCAGAATGCCTTTAGTTTGCCTGGAATGCTGCCTGGAAGCTCTCAAGCTTGCTGGAAGCGAACATGAGGGAAAGCAATTTTTTCTGTGTTGTCTTCTCAGTTTCAATCTGTTTGGGTGTTCTGGTACCATGCTACTGCTCCTAGCTCCTTGAGATAGGCTGCTCGTGTGTATCTTGCATCCATATACAGGCGACAGTAAAGGAGCACGAAATTGTATTTCCCCACAAAGTTGCCATGCTTTCTGCTCTCTATCACTACCTGCTTCCTTTTATTTTTCAAAAAATAACTTAGTACATGTATGATAAAAATGTAAAATTTCACCAATCTCTGTCCCAATCTCTATGGCACCAAAGTCAATTCCTTTTAACTCATTTACTAGGCTCTTATTGGTAACTAAACATTTCTGCGCTCAGGAATCACTCCTGGCTGTGCTCAGGGGACAGTATGGGAAGCCAGAGATCAAATCTGGGTTTGCCCTGTGCAGGCAAATGTTTATTGTACTATTGCTCCAGCCAGCCCCTAATTATAATATTGTTCTAAGTATTACTTGTATCACTTGTCTTCTCATTGTTCATCAATTTTGCTTGACATTACTTTGCACCAGTAATGTCTCCATTTGTTGGGAATGAGGTCCATTATTGTTACTGTTTTTGGTATATTGAATACACCACCGGTAGCTTGCCAGAGTCTGCTGTGGCTCTGGGTTTGTCCCAGAGGGCCCAGTTTTTTTTCTATGTCAGATCATCAACCATCCAGGGCCCACAGAACAGAGCCCTGGATGAAGACAAGCCTGTCTCCGGACTGCCACCTGCTGATGCAGCCAGGCACTGCAGCCACCTGCAACACCTCAAGGGGCAGGATTGATTGTTCTAAGTAATGTATTACAATTATAGAAAATTGTATGTGACAGATAAGAAGTTATCTACTTAAAAGGAAAGAAGGGCTGACAAGACAAGAGATAGGTGACAGTTTCTTCCTGAGAAAAATCTCAGAAAGAGAGAGGTGATAAAAAGTACAAGAAGAAAAACAGAAAGGATATTGCATACACATCTAATTGAGTCTAGGGAAAGATTACATGTATCAACCAGTAAAGATTATGTCAAGAAAATACCTAGTTTTTATATCTTGGGTATGACAGGTTGTTACTTAGGACTCAGGGACTTATATCTTTGGAAAAGTTTGAAGTATAAAGAAAAGTGAATTTTGCCCTTGGTCAAGTAGGAAGATCTCAATTTTACCATCTACAGACATCAGAAGTCACAGACAGACATGAGGTGTTACTCCATAGGTTTTAAAAATCACATACAGTACTACACTTAGGAATGTGAATCTAGATCTAAAGTCTTCCATATTAATCTAGATATGAAAACTTACCATGGCCAAGAGAGAGCATTTATTTGGTTAATCCAGTTGTGGTTAGAATAACTCCAAAAAGTTAGGAGCGGGGAAGGAAAGAATCCATTCTCTGAGGGAACTTGTAGCATTTGTGTTTTATTAACTATAGACTGATGATTTATTTAAAAGTATATTTATCTGAATGTAATTGCCAAAAATTTCACAGATACAAACAGACATTCATAGAGTAGAGTTGAAAATCCATAGCTGGGGCTGGAGAGAAAATTCAGGAGGCAAAATTCTTGCATGCTTTACAAGTGTCCAATGCTAACTGGAACCCTTAGGACCACATGTCACTTCCCAAGCCAGGCAGGAGTGGTCCCTGGGCATCAATCCATGACTAATCCCTGAGTACCACTTTGTATGTCTCTTAAATAAGAGAGAAGATAGATAAGAATTAAAGGAATATGGAAGAAAGAAGACAGCAGAAAGAAGAAAGAAAGAAAAAGAAAGAAAAGAAAGAAAGAAAGAAAGAAAGAAAGAAAAGAAAAGAAAGAAAGAAAGAAAGAAAGAAAGAAAGAAAAGAAAGAAAGAAAGAAAGAAAGAAAGAAAAGAAAGAAAGAAAGAAAGAGGGAGGGAGGGAGGGAGGGAGGGAGGGAGGGATGGAGGGAAGGAAGGAAGGAAGGAAGGAAGAGGAAGGAAGGGAAGGAAGGAAGGAAGGAAGGAAGGAAGGAAGGAAGGAAGGAAGGAAGGAAGAAAGAGAGAGAGAGAGAGAGGAAGGAAGGAAGGGAAGGAAGGAAGAGAAAGAAAGAAAGAAAAGAAAGAAAGAAAGAAAGAAAAGAAAGAAAGAAAGAAAGAAAGAAAGAAAGAAAGAAAGAAAGAAAGAAAGAAAGAAAGAAAAGAAAGAAAGAAAGAAAGAAAGAAAGAAGAAAGAAAGAAGAAAGGAAAGAAAGAAAGAGAAAGAAAGAAAGAAAGAAGAAGAAAGAAAGGAAAGGAGAGAAGGAGAAGGAAGGGAAAGAATGAAGGAAGGAAGGAGGAAGGAAGGAAGGAGGGAAGGAGGGAAGTAAGGGAAGGAGGAAGGAAGAGAGGAAGGGAGGAAAGAAGGAAGGAGGAAGAAAGGAAGGAGGAGGAAGAAAGGAGGAGGAAGGAAGGAGGAGGAAGGAAGATGAAGAAAGGAAGGAAGGAGGAAGGAAGGAAGAAGGAAGTAGGAAGGAAGGAAGAGGAAGGAAGGAAGAGGGAGAGAGATAGTAGGAAGAAGGAAAGGAGGAGGAAGGAAGGAAGGAAGGAAGGAAGGAAGGATGGAAGGAAGGAAGGAAGGAAGGACGGAAGGAAGGAAGGAAAGAAGGAAGAGCTAGAGTCAATATCACTTGAGGAAAAAGTACATTTAAATGTTGATTAATTCTGTACTTTAAAAATTAAGGTTTCAAAAAGATTCTTTGGTAAAAGGGCATTCCAAGCATACTATCAAGAAGAATAAAGCAAGAGAAGGTGACCAAATTAGATTGGCAAAAAAGTCATGGGCTTATCTCTTTGTCCTGAGTTACACCAATTCCTTTGTGAGAACAAAAATTCATTTCTGATTTCACTTATTTTTTAAATACACTTATTTTTTCAGAGTAAATTATATATATAAAAAGTGCAATAAAACTATATCCTATTCTTACCACCATTAATTTCCACCAGTCATTATCATTAAATATTTTGATTACCATATAAAATTTTGAGAGTACATCTTCTATACAGGAAAATATCAGATGTGTGCAAATTATGTTCACTTTACAGGAACCTCTTAACAAACCCGAGCTCTGTCCTGAAATCTGAGTGAATTTTTATGTCAGCATTTCCACTAGATGATTTACTTTTTAAAAACATAGATAAATGTTCCTAATATTCACATTCTAAACACATAAGCTTGTGACATAATGGACACGCAGTAAGTGGCTGCACTTAGCAATTTAAGAAGCACATTGAACACATTAGTTGGTTTTTTATCATTACAGTAGTTCTTTTATGTAGTTAACAATATTAAATAGTATTTTCTTTCCTCAGGATTTTATTTCTCTCCTTCAATTTCCCTTGCCAAGGATGAACATGGACTGGCCAGAGGAAAACTAAGATGAAATTTTAAAGGTTGAGTTTTGTGATCAATTGAAAAGGAAAAGCAAGCACCATCAGTTTTATTTTAGACTCACATTCAAATTCATCTTAGCTTGAGAGTGTCTTGCTTTAAGATAACTCATTGGATATTCATCACTGATTTAGATGGTGATAGTTAGGCATCTGGATAACCTAATGGGCTGAAATAACAGAAAATGAAGTAGTATGTCTTGAAGTAAACTATTCATTCATACATTAGCACACCCTTTCTTTGAGTCAGAAATTATTTATTATAATTATTTATTGTAATTATTTATTATTTAATTATTTATTATTGATTATACTTGATCACTTGATCACTTGACATCCCATTATTCATTGATTACCTCTAGCGGGGCGCCAGAGGTGTCGATGAGTAACATTTCCATTTGACCCTATCACATGCACATGATTTATTATACTAGGCATAGAATATACAGAGTTTTAAATTATGGTACCATATCCTGAATTGATATCAGCAATGGCAAAAAAAGAATATGTAGAGTAATAATCAGACATAAGTTAGAGTAACTAAATCCCAGCAAGAATTGCCTTATTAAGTAATAGAATTTTACATCATCTGTTACATCTCTGGCAGAAGAGGTACAAATTATTTGAGACAACCTATTCCAGAGATGAATTTCGTGGTCACACCAGTAAAACTGTAAAAAGAATATTCTGCATAATAATTCACGAAACTTCTACTTATACTTAATTTGCCAGTTGCTTATTGATGATAAAATAAAATGTATCAGGGAAAAACAACCTCAGATTTTAATAAAAAGAAGTAGACTCCTTCAAAGAGCAAAGACATCTCCATTTTTTTTCTCTTTCCTTTTTCAGATATATGGAAAAAGGAAATATATAACAAGTCAGACTCCTGAACACGGTTGTTGAGTCCTGAAAACTATGACTGAGGCAACGCTTCCAGTTCTGAAATCAGTAGAGATGAAGGCAATACATGGATATGCATGTTTATTGATTTTGTAGGAATAAATAAACCTTGCATTTTCGATTTAAGAAATAGTGTATCTTTTCCCTCTGCACCTGTAACTTAGATAAAACATTGTTTTGAATCCTACTGGCAAGAGAGTGTTTAGTCTGGCATTGATGACATTTTTATGTGAATAATTTCCTTCATTGTTTGTGACTTACATAAAAACCATTTTCTAGTCAAACAAGAGGTTTTCTTTATAAAGAAATGAGAAATGTTATCAATCACAATATTCAGGCTGGCAAGAACAGTAACATTTATTTATCGTTCTTGTCTAGGATCCTGTGGCCCATCAGTGCTATCATTGCTCACCAGACCAACTACACTGTGGAGATACAGCACTACCATCACTGTACATCCAAATTTACTGCAGCATTTCAAGAAGGTTGGAATTATGCCTTGAGGAAATCATGAAAATATATTAGGTACCTAAAAATTATCATAATGATTTTGAGAGTGCTGCTGATATTTAGCTGGTAAGAACCAGGGAAATTGGAGATTTTTGCAATGCAATGGACAGACTTCAAAAAGAATATCCATCATCTTACTTGAGTTTTAAATGTTTAGCTGGGAATTTATACATATTAAACCCCAATTAATATTCAGATGAACTTATAATTAACTATATAATGAAAGCAATTTTTGTACTTCATATATACTGAAATTTTTAACATTGCCAATATTATATAATTTAAAGGATAGTTTAACTTATAGTTTAACTATAATTAAGTTTAAATACTTAAGTTACTTTGTTTGACACCTATTTATTCATTATTCAGAAGCAAAGCTTCTTTTGAAACTTGAACCAATAAAAGATAACACAAAAATAATATGGTGCTACAACTGCAACTATATTATTCAAAGTGATTGAACTCATAGCGACCTTGTTATACTGAAATGTACCTACATATTTACATATGGAAATCCATATTTATTTTATGTAACACTTCTATTTTAATGTTTATGTGTATGCTTTATTTATTTTGAATAGCTGATAAGATTAATTACATGACATATAAATAAAAATAAAATTCAGGAAAGTTATTTGAAATCTTATAATAAAGTACTGAGTTCCATAGGGTTAA
The DNA here is from genome assembly GCA_021461705.1 of Cryptotis parvus. Classification (NCBI taxonomy): domain Eukaryota; kingdom Metazoa; phylum Chordata; class Mammalia; order Eulipotyphla; family Soricidae; genus Cryptotis; species Cryptotis parvus. The sequence continues at coordinate 179,696 of JAJIBD010004378.1, forward strand.
GAACTACAACATCATTGGGCCAATGTCACAATGTTGACAACAGACCAAAAGAATTACAACACCAGCCCAGTAATGCCTTGAAATGCTTCCTTTGCATTTATGAATAACAATCACATTTGTATCTTTCTCACTAGTTTACAATAAATGCCTTTTGCATAGAAGAAACCAACTGTTTTTGTTATTTTTGAATGTGACTTTAATTTTATTTAAACCTCAGACATTCCTGGTGGCAAGGTGTAACCCATACCTAAAGAGACTAAGCAATTTGAGATCTATCTTAAAATTAAGTAAGGTCTTTTTCTAAAAATCAGTTCAATGAGGCCCCATAATTTATACTGTCTTATACTTTTCTTGCATATATCATCCTAGCACACCAGTGAGCCACCATTCCAACCTATCACATCTTAACCCATCACCAGAGAATTTCACTTCCTTCCACCAGTGCCCCAATGATAACTTCTAGTCATCTACTCATCCCATTCAAAGTAAACTCAGTTCTAGACACAAATCTCCAGTTCCAATGATTTTGGCCATTTGTGATAACATAATTATGTTTCTTTTACCCCTCAATATGGAAGAAAGATTTTTTAAAACTTATTGTGGATGTGGTGACACCTACAAAAGACTGGGTCCCCTGGGATGAACCCAGAGCCATGGCAGAGCCTGGCAAGCTACCCATGGTGTATTCAATATGCTCAAAACAGTAACAAAAGACCTCATTCCCAATGAATGGAGACGTTACTGGTGCCCGCTCCAGCATATCAATGAACAACAGGAAGACAAGCAACAAGTGACATATGTGTGTATGTGTGTGTGATATACATATACATATATATATATATGGTAGAAATAGATTACTAAAATTGTAAATCAGTGATCAGTTGATAATACATATTTTTAAAACTGAATACCATTTTTTGGTAACAGGTATATACATATAGATTTTTAATACTATAAATACACTTGTGCTAATACATTTTAAATTTTATGTGAAATAGATAAATCCTACAAATATATAATTTGGTAAAAGTGAGGAATTAAGGAAATTGTAGGGATAAAAAATTTGGAGAGGACTATAAAAATTGTTTTATCCTAAGAAATAGAAAATTGGTTTTATGTTAGAAAAATGTTATACTATAGATGCTGCTTATTTATCCTCATTACAGTTAAATATTCTAGTAAAAATCTTAATGGTTCTGTACATTTACATGGTTCTTTGTCCTATCCTTTAGAGCTAGAGAGGATAGGACAAAGGACATATCTCTCTCTGGTTCCATAAGGCCTTTTGGGAGACAAATCTCACATAAAAGGATGTGGCAGCGATAGAAGATCCAAACACAGGAACCTGAGCCTGTTAATATGACACAAGAGAGAAAAGGTGGCTTCTGGGACCTCTTAATATTTATTTATGCATCTACTTTCCATTTTATGCTTATTTGTTTTATTTCTGCTAACTGAAACACTGCAACTATTACAATTATAGAATCCTCTGTAGTGTTTTCTCTACTTTAAACTACACAATGATTTGCCAGAGATTTTTTTTGACAGAAAATTTTTTCAATGTTTAGGGCTAGAGTGATAGTTCAGTGGGGAGGGCATTTGCCTTGTATGTGGCCCACCTGGGTTCAATTCCCAGCATCCCATATGGTCCCCAGGGCATCACCAGGAGTTATTCTTGAGTGTATAACCAGAGGGAAACCTTGAGCATCGCGACTCGCATCTACAGCTGAGGTGAACGACCCCAAACACACACACACACACACACACACACACACAAGAAAATATTTCACAGAGCAATAGAAATTTTAACATCAAAAAAAGAACTATGAATATTTGTTCATATTATAAGCATAATGTATAGGAGGAGTTAGATTAAAATTAAGTGAAAAATAATTTCAGGAAAGGCAGAGCCAAGATGAGTGAAAAGAACCAGGTAAGTTAGTGTTCTGTGGCACTGGAGAATGTATAGACACTGAGTATAAATACTGAGAGGAGAACAGTATCCAATGAAAAAATTCACTGAGAAAAACATCATCACCTCAGAGAGATTCAATTCTGATAAGGCAGAGCTGGGGACATTCAGAGCTAAGGAGTGTTTCTCCTTGGCTGGAAAGGAAAGAAGCAAAGACAGAAGAAAAGTGACTACAAGTCTGGTACCTGCAGAAGATTTCAACCTAGAGAAAAACTGATGAGCACAAAGGATTTACTGAATGTCAATTTATTTTATTTTGGGGGGTTGGTCACACCCAGCAATGCTCACGGGTTACTCCTGGCTCTGCACTCAGGAATTACTTCTGGCGGTGCTCAGAGGAACCATATGGATGTCGAGGAAAGGAACCTGGGTCAGCTGCTTGCAAGGCAAACTCCCTAACCGCTGAACTGTCGCTCAGCTAGATAATGTCAATTTTATACCATCATTTTCTAAGCTGAGAATATACTTGGATATCAGCAATATAATGAGGTGGGCGACTGTTCCAGGCATGTGAAGGGTGCCCCTCAATCCTGAGGTGAGCCCAATAAGGCAGTAGTCTTGGCTCAACCTAGAAAATTCCCTGTCTGAGTTGTTGAGTCACTACCCATCAGATTCCTACTGCATAATTAGACTTTTCACAGAATGATTATCATATAGTATACATCCTATGAAGCATTTCAGGACTTCTTGTGCCAAACAAAGGGGAAGGGAAGCCAAACCTTAAATGCTGTCAACAACATTTGTTCTGGAGGTGAGTACTGCTCAACATGGTTCCAGCCTCAATTCCACACAGCAGGGAGGATAGCAATAGTTCGACATTCCTGCTCTACCCCAACACACTCATATCCTGGTGAACTACACTGAGAAACAAAATAATTAGAACAGAAACAGAAAGAAGTTCAAGAAAAGACCTGGCAGGAGAGGGAGTGTAAAACTCTATGGATTATCCCAAAGAACTTCTGCACAAGAGCAATAGCAATAAATTAATTGCTGAGCTCAATATCACTGGACTGGGGAGAGGGGAAGAAACTGAAAGGAGGGGCTGGTAATAGAAACCCACAGTACAGACTAAGAAAGATCAAAATACCATGCACCCCAGTCACCCCAATTAGACCAGAGAGAAATGCTGTTTGTCTCCAAGCAAGCAAGCATGGCTCTCTGATAACACAAAAGCAGATAATATACAGAACTATCATGAAGTAAAGACTAGACTTTTTGTGAAGGCTTGGAGAAATCTTTAACTGGCTGTAGAATATTCTTTGGTATGATGCATGACTTTGTACTCTGAGATACTGTTAATCTCAGAAACTCATTCTCTCTACCCTTCAGAGGCATTTCCAAGGCAGATCTTGGCTGGGCAACATTAACATCTCAAAGGGCCTAGGTAAGATCCTGGGAGAAAATACCTGAGGGCATTTGACCCTGATGATGGCTTTCCATAGGAGTGGGAGGTCTGGGTTGCAGAGATATAAAACTAGCCTGCTTACTCTCATTCACTCTCTTTTCTCCCCTTTCTGCTGGCTCTGCTTGGCTGTCTCCTCTCTGCAGGGCCTTAACACATGGTGGCAGCCATCTTGGCCTACAGGTGCAGGGGCCCAGCTGAGAACCCTAAGTTTGGGTTTTTTTCTATTGCTGATTTGTATGCCTGAACCTGTGTTAAGTAAAGCATTTTAAAACTTAGGCTGGATTCTTGAATCTTTCTCTGTCCCCTGGTCACTCATCCCCTGGGACAAAAGTGGATTCCTGACCCTGCCTCCCGGATTTTGTGAGGGTGGCTTAGCATTTCCCCCACACAAGAAAAAAAGCCGATCTCAAAACCTGCTTATCAGAGTTCCACCCTACAGTGAAGTCTATTACAAGCCCAGGTATGCTTGAACCAGAGACACAGATACGTGGGGCAGAGCTGCAACTGGCTCTCCCTGTGCTCAGCTGATCATGATGCATCAAGGAGGGAAGGTGGATTCTAGTCCTGGCCCACCATCCTAATAGAGCCTCACAAAAAGCCAGAGGAACCCCCACACACACCATGAGAGCAGCCAGGTTCAACATCGGACTCAACAGCTCATCAGAGCTCCATCCAAGAGAAAAGTTGATATCTCCCTGTTGTGTGGGCCACGAAGTGGTTCATCAGTAAATGCACGAACTGAGAGCCTACTACCAAGAGTATACCACCCATATAGCCTAGTGTATACCACCCATATAGCAGAGTGTGGCAAGCTACTCATGTTGTGTTTGATATGCCAAAAACAGTAATAATTATAGACCTCATTCCCATGGCCTGAACAAATGGTTTGAAGCTCTTTGTGTTCCTGGAGCAAGCAGATGCCCTTGGGCTACACTAGCATGTGACAAGACATATGGACAGTTACTGGTGCCTGCTCAAGCAAATCAATGAACAACGGGAAGACAAGTGATACAAGCGATGGATTGAACAGAAGATGGCCTGGTAAGTGAAGTAAGTCAAAAGATGAAGGATAAAAGAGAGGATGATATCAAATAAACTTGGTATTTAAAGTAACTGAATGAGGAAGTGCACCAGTTTATAGGGTGAAGTGCCTAATCACCTTGGTCCCAATGTATAGGGATGATAAGGAAAGACAGTGAGTCGAGGGAGAGGAAAAAAGAGACAGATGAGAAACAACAGGTGCAAGGGTTCCAGGAACATCGGTAGTGTTAATAAAAGCACAAAGTCAACATATACTGAAATCATGAGACCCAAATTTTAATAAACGGTCTTTAAAAGGTTCCTGTAGAGATTGCAGGCTGGAAGGGTGGGTGGGTAGGACAGGAAAACTGAGAACACTGGTGGAGGGAAGTTGATACCAGTTGTAGGTCATGGAACATTGTATGTCTAAAATCCAACTATGAATAACTTTAAATCACAGAGATTTAATAAAATGAAAATTTAAAACAATAAGTAAATAAATAAAATGACTCCAATTAAAAAGAAAAAGTTTGGTTTGATTGCTAGACAACAAGACTTGAAATTCTAAAAGATTGTAAGTGACAGGGATGGTCCCTTAATGATTAAGAATTCTACATATCAAAAAGAGATTACGTTCTTGAACACACATATACATGTATATATTAAAATCATATATAATACATATTTAATAAAGATATTTAAAGAAATTGCTAATAGACCCAAAAAAGATATTGACTGCAACACAATAATAGGACAGTTTAACACTTCTTCCTCACTGATAGATACATTAGGCAAAACACAGTCTAGAAATATTTGCCTTAAAAGAAGACATGGAAGAGATGGACCTAAAAGATATGCCAACATGATTGAGCATACATTCTTCCACAGTGCACATGGAACATTTTCCAAGAGACATAGCATGCTAGGACATAAAACATGTCTTCATAAAATCAAGAAGACAAAATATATCCAATATTACAAGTTTTGAAGTAGAAATTAATCACAGACATAAGCTGGGGATAAAAACTTAACCTAAAACATTTTGTAAAATAAACATCTTGCAATAGTACAGTGAACAGGGCATTGGCCTTGCTTGCAGCCAATGAGGGTTCAATCCCCTTGAGTACACCAGAAGTGATTGCTGAGTGCAGAGTCAGAAGTAAAACA
>JAJIBD010004379.1:0-15427 GCA_021461705.1 Cryptotis parvus
ATAAAGGCTGTACCAGTTGACATTCCACCAACAATGGATGAGGTTCCCCTTTCCCCACATACACTCCAGCACTTGTTGCTCTTGCTCTTTGAGTATGCACCAGTCTCTGTGGTGTGAGATTATGTCTCATTGTGGTTTTTATTTGCATCTCTCTGATGATTAGTGATGACGAGTATTTTTCATATGTTTTTTGGCCATTCGAACTTCTTCCTTGTCAAAGTTTGTGTTCATTTATTCTCCCCATTTTTTGATGGGGTTGGCTATTTCTTCTTGTGAAGTTCTACCAGTGCCTGATATATCCCTGGATATTAATCCCTTATCAAATGGGTATTGGATGAATATTCTTTCTCATTCTGTGAACTCTTTGTGTCTTGGTAACTGTTGCTTTTGAGGTTCAGAAGCTTTTCAGTTTCATGTAGTCCCATATGTTCATCTTTGCTTCTAGTTGCTTTGTTAGTGGTATTTCATCTTTGAAGATGTTTTGGCTTCAATGTCGTGAAGGATTTTTTCCTATATTTTCTTCAATGTACTTTATGGATTCAGGTTTGATATTGAGATCTTTAATCCATTTTATCTGATATTTGTGTATGGTGTTAGATGTCCAAATTCATTGTTTTACATGCAGCTGTCCAGTTTTCCCAGCACCACTTGTTGAAGATTTGCTTGCTCCATTTCACACTTTTTGCTCCTTTATTGAAGATTATATTATCATATGTTTGAGGATGGGTGTCAGGATACTCAACTCTATTCCATAGGTCCACGGGTCTGTTTTTTATTCAATACCATGTGGTTTTAATTACTACTCCTTTGTAGTACAATTTGAAGTTGGGAAAGGTGATGCTTCCCATCTTTTCCCCCAAGGATTGCTTTAGCTATCCATCAGGGTTTATTATTCCATACACATTCAGGAGTCTTTGGTCCGTTTCTTTGAAGAATGCCATGTAGACTTTTCATATAGATCAGTTTTGCTGTTGTGTGTTGATACCTCATTGTTGTTCTAATTTCCTTTGTAAACAACAATGATGATTACTTTTCATATGATTTCACCATCTATGTATCATCTTTGATGAGATGTCTATTCAACTTGGGTCCACATTTTTGATGGAACTTTATCACTTTTTGGCTTTAACTATCTAGAATATTAGTCAGTTTGATTTTTTTAATTTTTGCTTTTTCCCTTTTAGTTAATGTAGTCCCATTTTTACTATTATTCTCACCTTCTTTGTGAATGAGTTCATATAACTGAAAATTTCTCTGAGGTCAAATACTCCATAGTTCTTCCAATATTTTGCTAGTAGACATGTTTGATCACAAGAACAAGTGCCAATGTCAGTTGAGAGTGAATCTGGTAATGCCAAAATGTAGGATGTTCCTGGGAAAGATAGAAATGTTTTGAGGAAAACAAGTTGAGATTCAACCACTTGATCACTTGATCACTTGATCACTTGAATCCCGTTACTCATCGATTTGCTCGAGCGGGCGCCAGTAACATTTCCATTGGACCCTATCACGTGCCAATGTAGCCCAATGGCATCTGGTTGATTCAACCAAAGAACTAATATTTATTAGAGCTCATGAATGAATACAATGTTATAAGTATTTGCTCTACATACTTAAAAATGCCATGGTAATTTTGATTGGGTCTGGGTGTTCTTGGGAAGTGTCGATTGAATATCAGTCTGGGGTGGATCTGGTAATGTTAAAATGAAAATTGTCCTTGGTAAGGGTAGAAATGTGTTGAGGATTAATGAGTTAAGTTTGAATGAAAAAACAACAGTAATAGAGCTTATGAATGAAGTATAGTTTCCTGATCATGGGAGCACTCTCATCTCTGAAGTCTTTATTGTTGAGAATGTATCTGAAGTATTATATTCAAGTATTATATTCAATTATAATAACTATGCTAATATACAATTTCTTAAGGAAGAAATTTCTTAAAGAAATTTTTTAAGCAGCTTAAAGAAGTTTCTTTTTTTAGAATTTTATTATACCATTAACGAAGTTTCTTAGGAGTTGGTGTGATAGTTCAGTAGGTAGGGTGTTTGCCTTGCATGCAACTGACCCAGGTTTGATCCTCAGCATCCCATATGGTCCCCAAGAACCGCCAAGTAATTCCTGAGTGCAGAGCTAGGAGGTACCCCTGAATATCACTGGGTGGATGCAAAAACAAAAAAAAAGAATTTTCTTAAACTTCTCTAAGAAACTGGTAAAGGCCTGGAGATACTATGCCATTTGTAGACCATTATTCATGTTAATTAATTATTGTGTAGACAAAAATAATTTGGGGCAAGCCATCATGATTATCAGTATTTTGGTTTTTAGGTCACACCCAGCGGTGCTCAGGGCTTACTTCTGTCTCTGAACTCAGGGATCACTACTGCTAGGCCTTGTGGGACAATATGGGGTGTCAGAGGATCAAACTTCGAGATTGCTGCATGCAAGCAAAGTCCTACCCATGGTACTATCGCATTGGCTCCAATTATTATTATCAATATTGGGCCGGGGTGATGATCTAGCAGGTAGGGTATTTGCCCTGCATGCGGTGACCCGGGTTCAATCCCGGCATCCCATATGGTCCCCTGAGCTCTGCCAAGAGTGGTTCCTGAGAACAGAGCCAGGAGTAACCACTGAGCATCGCCGGATGTGACCCAAAAAGCAAAAACAAAAAAATTACTGGTACTGGATAGTTGTGTTGAAATTAAGAGATTAAAATTAAGACATCACAAAGCATAAAGCTTTCTTCTCCTTCTTTCCCTTCCCCATGATTTCTTTCTCTTCACTCCTCTCATTCCTCCTTTACTCCTCCTTCCTTTTAGATTATGAACCATTAATTGGACTACATATAAATGCTGGATTTAGAGATAACTACAAGAATATGCTACCCGCGTGGCAGAGCCTGGCTAACTACCGTGTTGTATTTGTTATGCCAAATACGGTAACAATTATAGACCTCATTCCCATGTCCTGATGGAATGGTTTGAGGCTCTTTATGTTCCTGGAGCAAGCAGGTGCCCTTGGGTTCTACTTGCATGAGACAGGACATATGGAGATGTTACTGGTGCCCGCTCGAGCCAATCGATGATGAACGGGAAGACACTGATACAGTGACAGTGATATATATGTATATATACATATATATATATGTATGTATATTGAATCCAGTCACTAGCTTAATATTCAACCAGCACAATAGCTTTTATATACTAAGCATGTGAAATCAGTTCTGAGTTGCAATGCCAAAATCTAATGACCAGTGGAGAGATCAGGAAAATTTTCCTCCTTCTTACACAGGCCTCTGTAATTGATCATCTCATGATTGAAGAACAGGTAGGTGATAAATACTGCCAGAGAAAAGGCCCTAGATGGCCAACATACTATTTTCATCTTTTTTATACCCTTTGATTACTTTGTAGTGGTGTGCTTTTAAGACAGGAAAGAGCTTAATATCTTTGAAAAATACTGGATTTTAGATTTTCCCCTAGAAATATTGAGAAGAAGAAATGTTTTGGGAAATTCTAATATTTACTGGTATTTATCTTTTTTATTAAAAAGTGCTTTTAGTAATAATAATAATGGTTATAAGCCCACATTACTGAAGAAATTACTGTACCTCATTAAAATGCATTTTCCCAAGGAAAATGTAATGGTCGGCTTCCATTGTATTGTCATTATTTTTGGAATACATGGGGGTAAGTCATTTGTTCCTTTATTAGTCTTATTCTTGTTCTTGTATTTTCTGGAGTTTCACTTTTAAATGAAAATGTTTAATGTTTTAAAATTTAAAACATTTAAAACATAAATGTTTCCCACATTCAAATCTGGGTATATAAGTTTCTAAAATGGGTTTGCAAATCAAACCCTTACTAATATTATGTCATAAAGAAATTTATTTTAAAACATATTTTAATGATTTTTTGTGACACTCCTCCCGCCACCCCCTGCCAACACACTCATTCAGTTACAGGATCCACAGTTTAAGAAACTGTGTTCTAAAGTGAGGGGGAGAAACATTGGTGGGGGAAAGGCATGATCTTTTTCATTTGTTTAGGGTAATGTTTATTTTAGGTCGCTCTTGCCAGTGCTAAAAATTTTATTATACCACCGTGAGATATACAGTTACAAAGATGTTCATAAGATGTTCATATTTGGGTTTTGGTCATACATTGTTCCAGCACCCATCCCTCCACCAGTCTCCATTTCCCACTACCAATGAGCACTGAGGGTTGAAAAACCTATGCCTCCTGCATGCAAGGCCTGTACTCAGCCAGCTCAGCTATCTCTGTGACCATGCTGAAGGAGAGATCAAAATTATCTTTGTACATTTGTACAATGTGTACATTGTTGGCTAAAAGGGCTGTAGAGGCTGGGCTTTTTGCCCTATTGTCCATGCAGATAATATACAGGAGTTTCATTAAAGCAGAAACAGGTTTTTCAAAGAACAGTAAAGATCCCCCTTGTTTCTTTAAGTGAGCTGGATAGAATCAGAACTTCCAGGGATGTCAAACAGTTAGTTACCTGGTGAGTGGCACGAAGGAGCTGGGTTAGAGTAGCATCTATAAGGCAGGAGGCTAAGCCCATAACATTCAGCTTCTTTTGATGAAGGTGCGGGACCATCAGAAGAAAATGGATAGAAGCATTAAAACTACAACCTTGAGTTCCAAAATAAAAAGAAAGTGCATGCTGTACAACCCACTTAGTGTAGATATTTTATTGTAATATTTTCCATAAGACAGAGAAAGTGGGTCTGAGATCTGAAAACAGTGAAAATCTCTGCCAACAAGGTGCTATAGCAGAGTTTAGTCTTCTTTTTCCTACCTCTGACAGGTGAACTAGGGGAAGGTTTTAAGAGTCTATTAAAGCCTCTATCTATTAAAAAAGCCTCTATCTATTAAAGTCTCTATCCTGAGACTGTTTGTCTCAGGATTCATCTTTTTATTCAAAAGCTGCAAAAAGAATTTGAAAGTTATGAGCATTTAATTACCAGAGAAAACCTATACAGGCTAAAAAAGAAGTCTCCGTGGTTTAATTAGCTACCCTTTTTGGACACTGATTTTTCTAGCACTCGTATTGAATATAACTTGTCTCCCAAAGTTTACAGAAGAGCCAGTCCAAGTCCAGCTGTATTTTTTGGCTGTAGGGAAGTTCTCGAGATTTCATTAAGCATGGCTTATATTCTTTCTCTTCCTTGATACTCATGCATAAGTTTAAAATTAATAATTAAAGGTATCAAGGAATGAACTCTTTTCCCCAACTGTTTTCTATTTTATATCACATGTGTCTAAAATCAGTTCTGATAGCAAATGTTACCTAGCAGGGCCTTTTGGGTTGTATTGATTGTTCTCTCTAGCTCTCTTTCTGTATTTATATGTATATACACACAGACACATATAGCTACATTATAACTGTCTTTACACTTACTGTCTCCAACACAAAAAGTGTGAGCTCCTTGAGGGTAGAAGTGGAATCTGATTGTCTTCCATATCCTTAGTTTCTATCATGGGAATTGGTGTATAGAATTAACAATATATATATAGAACTGAAATATTTCAGCCTGGAGCTATACTACCTGCCATTTATTCTACAGCACTCATTCAAGTACAGCCAGGAATATGAGGCAATTCATCTCAATTGTGGAGAGGTATCTGAATAATCTCTTTTTTTGCTGTTTCTTCTGCCACATCTCATTATTCCCAGCTGCTGTTTTCTGCTATTTCTAGTCTACACTGAATTCAAGGTAAGACCTTCGACTTAGGGTTTTCCATGGCTACTTTGACTCAAGTCTGCTGAATTCTCATTAATATAGTGCAATCATATAGGATTAATTGAGACTAACTTGGGCAAAGGCCAGTTGGAATTCTAGAAAAAATGTGATTTTATTACTTTCAAGTTCATAGGGTAATAAGAAGGAGGTTAGCAAAGCCCTTGCCATGAAGTGTGGCCAAGTTGGAGTCCTTGGACATGCTTTAATGAATAAATAAGAATGATGTGCAATTAACGTAGTTATTGTTTGTGAATTGCTTCTAAAATGCTTAAAGCAATTTATTCTCATAAGTGATGATAGTTATTTCTCCTGTTCTGTTTGCAGCATAATTTGCTCAGCAGCAATTTTTAAGAAGAGACACAGAAACTTAGTAATCACCAAATGTGGGAAGCGTACCCTAACAAAAATCCCCGAGCATGAGATATGCCCCTAAGTAAATAGTTCAGGTCTTAGAATGATAAAAGTTTGCCAATGTGCACCTAGGAAAGAACTGAAAGGCAGGAAAGAAAAGAATAAATAACAAATACCTGGCTACAAATGAACAATAGCCAGTATAAAATATGATTTAGGGCCTTTTATATGCAGGGGGCAGCATAGGAAAAATAAAATAGAAAACTATCAAAATTTATTTTTTAATTTTTTTACTGTACCACCGTGAGACATACAATTACAAAGGTGTTCATAATTGGTTCTTGGTAATACAGTATACCAGCACCCATCCCTCCACCAGTGCCCCATTTCCACCACCAATGTACCCCACCCCTCCCGCCCACCCCCAGGCTGCCTCAATAGCAGGTACCCCAGTTTCCTCTCTTTCTCTCTCTGTCTCTCTCTGTCTCTGCATCTCTCTCCCTCTTCTTTTACACATTGTGTCTAGCCCTGCAGATATTTAGAGTTTATCACTTAAGTCTCTTTGTGTATATTCAATGGTGAGTTTTAATCTGCCATTACCATTTCCCACACTTAGTAAAACACTGGTATCTATTTATATCCTATTAATGAATGCAGTCATTCTATATCTGTCCTTTTCCTTCTGACTAATTTCACTCAGCATGATAGTCTCCATGTCCATCCATTTGCAGGTAAATTTCATAATTTCGTGTTTTCTGACAGCTGCATAGTATTGCATAGTGTAGATGAACCACAGTTTCTTTAGCCAGTCCTCTGTTCTCGGGCATTTAGGTTGTTTCAGATTCTCGCTATAGTGAATAGTGCAGAGATGAATAAAGAAGTACAGATAGTGTTTCTGCTATGTGTTTTTCGGTCTCTCGGGTATATTCCCAGGAGTGCTATTGCTGGGTCAAATGGGAGCTCAATATCTAGTTTTCGGAGGAATGCCAAGGGCTGGACCAGCCGGCACTCCCACCAACAGTGGATGAGAGTCCCTTTTCCCCAGATCCACGCCAGCACAGGTTGTTCTGCTGTTTTGGATGTGTATCACAACTTTAAGGGTGCACTCTGATAGGTTATGTAAAGTGTTCCAGCCTCTGCTCTTTTCCTGTTGAATGTTGATGTGCTTACTCACTGCGCTTTATGTCTATGTAACTTAAGCAATGGTCCACCTGTTGAGATTCCTGTAGGTATTGGGAGTAATATTCTATTAAATAAATGGTCAGCCTTGGAGAATACAGATGGCTACCCAGGTGAACCTATTGCTTGGAAAGTCCATGTGTTTATCCTTACATGTTTATCATATTCTCTGTGACTGACTTCCACTGGATGGAAGTTGAATATAGTAATCAAATTTACTTTGACAAGTAAATGTTAGAATTGGGGCCAGAGCAATAATACAGCACATAGAACGTTTGCCCTGCATTCAACCAACCTGGTTTTATCCCCAGTATCCCATGTGGTCCCCTGATCACTGCCAGGAGTAATCCCTGAGTGCAGAGCCAAGAGTAACCCTGAGCATTGCTGGGTGTGACCCAAAAATCAATAAACAAACAAGCAAGCATCAAACAAATAAATGAATAAATAATAATGACTCCAATATGATGAAGCAAGACTTAGAATTGATAGTTTGAGAAATTGTGCTGAGCAGATTCCCCATTTTCTACTTCTTGTTTGTCACAGAACCAAGGATTTATACTTAATTGTCCATTCTTACTTAGAGGAAGGCAAAGCTCCCTCACCAGGTAGAAATATTTGCCTCCTTAGAAGGAGGCACGTAATGCCAGTTTCTATTGAGACAGTAAAAATGAGCAAATTTACCTTTTGCATAATTTCACTATGATCAAATAATCCCCAGTAGGCAAAACTAATAGAAAATACTATATTCTTATTTCAGTTTATCTCTAGCAATTATAGATGAGCAATTGGAAGTGGCAACAAAGCAAACCGTTTGATAAAATAAGACTCTATTTCAAGGAACTTTCTCATCTAACTTTATTTTTTCCTGATCATTCAGCTAAAGAAAGTCTGTTTTCATGGGTGGCTCATGTGTCTTCTTTATACCACAGTCTACTTTTCTAAATGATAGGATATTGAAGAGAAATGATTCACAAATATCATTTGCACTAAATTTCTTTTTTTTTCTCTTAAAAGATGTTTGACAGAAATCGCAGAATTAGGTTTTGCTCTTGTTCTTCAGAAATTTCTCAGGAGAAATAATGGAATTGTAGCTCATTAGGAGGAGAGGATAAACACTTGCCTAAGTTTGTATGAGTTTGTAATAACCAGACAGTTGTTTGGGGGTAGTCTTGTTGATCGTTGACTATTTTCTTGTCTTAGAAAGTGTATCTGTGTATGCACATGTGTGTAATAGAGAGAAAAGAGAGAAATGTTAGGTACTTTTTAGGCGTTTCTTGAATTTTAATACTCAGTGACCATATCCTGTGGTGGCCACCAGTCCTAAAAAAAGAATTTTTTCAAAATTTGCACTGGATAGCTTAGCATTGTGAGTTGCACTTATGATTTTAAAAATCTTTGGGAAGGGCCACATTTGTCTGTAAAGTAACTGAAAAATTCATCATGATATGAAGAAATAACGTGTGTAAAATAATTTTCTTTGGTTTTTGGCTTACATGTAGTTATGCTCAGGTCTTACTCTGTACTGAGGTTTCACTCCTGGCAATGCTTGGGAGACCATACGTGGTGTGAAATATGGAATTTAGATTGACCGACTGTGTGCACAACAAGCATCTTACTTGTACTGGCTTTCTGGCCTCCTCAAATGGAAATTTTTTTCAGGTTTTCCACTTTTTTATTTATCTTTTTTTTTTTTAAAATTTTTTATTATCTGAGCATGAGACATACAATTACAAAGGTGTTCATAATTGGTTCTTGGTAGTACAGTATACCAGCACCCATCCTTCTACCAGTGCCCCATTTCCACCCACCAATGTACCCCACCCCCTCCCGCCCACCCCCAGGCTGCCTCAATAGCAGGTACCCCAGTTTCCTCTCTTTCTCTCTCTGTCTCTCTCTGTCTCTGCATCTCTCTCCCTCTTCTTTTACACATTGTGTCTAGCCCTGCAGATATTTAGAGTTTATCACTTAAGTCTCTTTGTGTATATTCAATGGTGAGTTTTATTTTTTTTTATTTTTTTAGTTTTTTTTATTATACCACCGTGAAACATACAATTACAAAGGTGTTCATAATTGGTTCTTGGTAATACAGTATTCCAGCACCCATCCCTCCACCAGTGCCCCATTTCCACCACCAATGTACCCCTCCCCTCCCCCCCCAGGCCGCCTTAATAGCAGGTACCCCAGTTTCCTCTCTTTCTCTCTGTATCTGTCTCTGTCTCTGCATCTCTCTCCCTCTTATTTTACACATTGTGGCTAGCCCTGCAGATATTTAGAGTATATCACTTAAGTCTCTTTGTGTATATTCAATGGTGAGTTTTAATCTGCCATTACCATTTCCCACACTTAGTAAAACACTGGTATCTATTTATATCCTATTAATGAATGCAGTCATTCTATATCTGTCCTTTTCCTTCTGACTAATTTCACTCAGCATGATAGTCTCCATGTCCATCCATCAAATGGAATTTCTTAAACCCATGAAGCACAGAGTTCTGTGCGGACTAGAGACTGAAAGTAACGCACATTAAGTGAATTGAGCCTCCTTCCTAGTCTGTAAATTTGGACAAGATAGAGATGTTTCCGTGGTCTGGGGAACAGGATTCACAGGATCTACTTTATGCCTCTGTTGGTTATTTATTTTTTTCATCTTGTAAATATTTAAAAAATTAGCACGGTTATTTACAATACTCTTAAAATATAGGTTTCCATACACAGTGTTCCAAATCAGTACCCTCAAAGAGTGGCCTCCTTTAAGCCTCCCCCATCTTCTCTTTCCAAGATCAGTTCTGTAGATCAGTTTTTCAGTTTTTATTGTTTTTGGCCATTTGTTATCACTTTAACTGTATTTCTTTATAGTTCACACATGAGAAAGGTCATTCTGCATCTGTTGCTCTCCTTTTGACTTGCTTTATTCAGCATGGTCCTCTAAGATCCAACCACATGTCAGCAAGTAGCAGGATTTCATATCTTCTTACATTTACTATGTCATGAATAGTATTCCTTTAATTATATATTTCATAGTTTTTTATCCAGTTACTCATTTTTAGACAATCGATTTATTCCATATTTTGGCTATTGTGAAGAGTGCTGCAATGATCATAGGAACGTAATTATTCTTTTTTTCTGAATAGAAGTTTAGGACACTTTGGGTAGAGTCTAAAGTATTATTCCTGGGTCATATGGAAGCTTAATTCTTGCTGTTTTGAGAAGTTCCAAATTATTTTTCAAAAAGGTTAATCCAGGTGACATTTTCATCAACAGTGATTAACTGTTAATGGTTCCTTTCCCCACACCTGTACCAATATGGGTTTTTATTATTTCTGGTATGTACCAGTTTCATGGTGTGTGATGCTGTCTCATTATTGGTTTAACTTGAAGTTATCATATGATAAATGAGATTTTTTCCATATATCAATTTATCTTTCTTGAGGAAATATATCTCTTTTCCCCATTTTTCAGTGACTGATTGATTCTTTTTTTCTTGTTCAGTTTTATAGGTCCTTTATATATCTTGGATATTGACCCATTCTTAGATGAATGATTGGTAAAAAATTTTATCCCCGTATGTGGGGGTTTTTTTTATTAAGGTCATTGCTTCTTACCACAAAACCACAAATTAAGAGTAGTTGTCTAGGGCCAGTGCAATAGTATAGCAGATAGTGTGTTTGCCTTGAACACAGTCAACCATGATTCCATCTGGCATCCCATATGGACCCTGAGCACCGCAAGGAGTCATTCTTGACTGAAGAGCCAGGAATAACCCCTGAGCAGTGCTGGCTATGACGTCAAAAAGAAAAAAGAGTAATTGTCTATTTGTTTTTTAATTTTATTTTTTCTGTTCAAATATATTTTTATTTTTTATTTTTAAAAATTTTTTTTGTTATACCACTGTGAGACATACAATTACAAAGGTGTTCATAATTGGTTCTTGGTAATACAGTATTCCAGCACCCATCCCTCCATCAGTGCCCCATTTCCACCACCAATGTACCCCACCCCCTCCCGCCCACCCCCAGGCTGCCTCAATAGCAGGTACCCCAGTTTCCTCTCTTTCTCTCTCTCTCTGCATCTCTCTCCCTCTTCTTTTTACACATTGTGGGTAGCCCTGCAGATATTTAGAGTTTATCACTTAAGTCTCTTTGTGTTTAATCAATGGTAAGTTTTAATCTGCCATTACCATTTCCCACACTTAGTAAAACACTGGTATCTATTTATATCCTATTAATGAATGCAGTCATTCTATATCTGTCCTTTTCCTTCTGACTAATTTCACTCAGCATGATAGTCTCCATGTCCATCCATTTGCAGGTAAATTTCATAATTTCATCTTCTCTGACAGCTGCATAGTATTCGATAGTGTAGATGAACCACAGTTTCTTTAGCCAGTCCTCTGTTCTCGGGCATTTAGGTTGTTTCCAGATTCTAGCTATTTTGAACAGCGCAGAGATGAATAAAGAAGTACAGATAGTGTTTCTGCTATGTGTTTTTCGGTCTCTCGAGTATATTCCCAGGAATGCTATTGCTGGGTCAAATTGGAGCTCAATATCTAGTTTTCGGAGGAATGCCCATATTGTTTTCCAAAACAGCTGGACCAGTCGGCACTCCCACCAACAGTGGATGAGAGTCCCTTTTCCCCCACATCCACGATATCCTAGAGCGTTTCTCCTATGTTTTCTTCAATGTACCTTATAGATTAATGTCTGATGTTGAGATCTATAATCCATTTTGATCTGACTTTTCTGCATGGCGTTAGAAGGAGGTCTAAGTTCATTTTTTACATGTAGCTGCCCAGTTTTTCCGGCACCATTTGTTGAAGAGGCTTTCTTTGTTCGACTTAATATTTTTTTCTCCTTTATCAAAGAATAAGTGGTTGTATATATGAGAGTGTGTTTCAGGATATTCAGTTCTATTCCATAGGTCTATGGGTTTGTCTCTATACCAATACCACACTGTCTTAATTACAACTGCTCTGTAGTAGAGCTTGAGGTTGGGGAAAGTGATACCTCCCATCTTCTTTTTCCAAAGGATTGCTTTAGCTCTTTGTGGGGGTTTATTATTCCATACAAATTTCAGGAGTGCTTGTTCAATTTCTTTGAAGAACATCATGGGTATCTTTATAGGGACCGCATTTAATCTATATAAAGCTCTAGGGAGCATTACCATTCTGATAATGTTAATCCCTCCAATCCATGAGCAAGGAATGTGTCTCCCATTTCCTCAGGTCCTCTTTTATTTCCTGATGTAACATTTTGTAGTTTTCTTTGTAGAGATTCTTTACTTGATCACTTGATCACTTGAATCCCGTTATTCATCGATTTGCTCAAGCAGGCGCCAGTAACATTTCCATTGGACCCTATCACGTGCCAATGTAGCCCAATGGCATCTGGTTGATTCAGGAATATGAAGAGCCTCAAACCGTTCTTTCAGGGTCTTAACAAGGAAGTCTGACCATCTTGTAGGTGGGCGGCCACTTGATCTTTTGATATCCCGTGGGATCCAGTCGGTAATGGCTCTAGTCCAGAGGTTGTCTCCAAATCGCATTACATGTCCAGCCCATCTGATTTTCGATGCCTTGGCAAAGCGAGACAGCATCCCTGATTCTGGAATAGCGATGGAGGTCAGAACTCTGGATTCCTTCTCTCATTTGAGTGAGGCGTGATATTCCAAGCATAGCTCTTTCGATTCCTCTCTGAGAGCCCGAATAGCATTCTCATCCTGCTTTCATAGGGCCCAGGTCTCTGAGGCGTATGTTAATGCAGGGAGAACGGTGGAGTCAAAGAGATGTGCCCGGAGCCGGAGGTTCTTTGTCCTTTTAGCTATTTCTTCGATGCCTTTGAAGGCATTCCATGCTGCTCTCTCTTCCTCCTGCACAGCTCAGGTTTTAGGTCGTTCATCATGTTGATTTCTCGACCTAGGTACACATAACTGCTGCATTCAGAGATGTTTGTTCCATTGAGAGTGAATGGGGCCTCTGGAACTAGTTCATTCTTCATGAACATAGTTTTCTTTAGATTCAGCTGTAGACCTATCCACATTCTCGGTCAAAGTCAGCCAGCATTTGTGCCGCTTGGCTAATGTTTGGTATTATTAGAACGATGTCATCAGCGAAGCTGAGGTGGTGTAGTTGCCGACCATCTATCTTCACTCCTATTCCTTCCCATTCTAATTGTTGCATGATGTTCTCGAGGGTGGCGCTGAAGAGTTTTGGTGAAATGGTATCCCCCTGTCGAACCCCTCTTTTCACATTAATGATCACTTCTTTGTAGAATGTTGAGATCCTGGTGATGAATCCGTAATACAGCTCACGAAGGATCTTGATGTATTTGGTTTGAACACCCTGTTTGGCTAGGGCTTGATGACTGCTTCAAGAATCAAAGGCTATCTGTAAATCAATGAACGTGAGACAGAGCGGCATCTTGTACTCCCTACAAACCTCAATGAGCTTGGTTACTGTGTGGATATGGTCGATTGTGCTGAATCCTTTCCGGAAACCTGCTTGCTCGCATGGTTGTCCTTCATCTAGTTAGTGTTCTGCTAATCCTGTTCAGGATGACTCGTGTAAACAGCTTGTAGATGACAGACAACCGGCAGATGGGGCGATAGTTGCCGATGTCGTGAATGTCTCCCTTCTTGAACAGTAGAACTGTCCTGCTGGTTTTCCATTGGGAGGGCACCTTGCATTCAGACAGGTAGCGTGTGAAGAGCCGAACTAGTGTATTGATGAGTACCGGCGGCAGATTCTTCAGGTGTTCAGGTCTTACTTTGTCTGGGCCTGGTGCTGTTCCCTTCTTTACTGATGAGATGGCATGTCAGATTTCAGAAGGGAGAACATTGGGAATGACATATCCATCCTGTGGAATTTGGTATGTGGGCAGGTGGATGTGGCTATCAAAGAGATTTGAGTAGAAGTCCTGGATAATCTTCTCTATTGCCTTCCTGGAAGATGTGATAGATCCATCAGGGCATCTGAGGGCAGTCATCTTGGTATTATAGTTGGCAAAGGACAGGCGGGCAGTGCGAGATGCTTTTCCCGGCTTCTGCTGCATCTTTCAGTATTTCTGCTCTTCTGTCTTTGAGGTCTTCTTTTATCGCTTCTCTGCACTGTTTAGCAAGCTTGGATGTTAGCATTTGGTCTCCTGAGGCTCGCGCCTTGCCACTTTGGCAAATGAGCTCAAGTTTCTGAAGACAGGCGTCCTTTTGTGTCTTTCTCTCTCTCAGCATTCTTCGCACAATCATGGAGGTGCTGAACCAGTCGGTTGTATTCTTCATCGATGTCGTCATTGATGGTATCTTCCCATGTTGCTGCAGTGGTGCCAAAGAGTTCCCAGTTGGTGGTCGTTCTGGGGAGTTCCCTTCTTAAACTTTGCAGCCTTTTCTCCCCGTTGCGGGAAGTAGAATTTTGCACAAAGGAGACAGTGGTCTGATCCTGTTTGGAATTTGGGACAACAGCTACATCGGTCCAGACAAAACCGTCGATTGAAGATGATGTGGTCTATTTCATTGTGGAACTGTCCGCCAGGATATTCCCATGTCCAACGTTTTGCTTCAGCTTTCTGGAACTGTGAGTTCCCATGAATGGTCTTGGTGGACATGATGAACTCCAGATAGTCTCTCACCCTGTTCGTTCCATTCTAGGCCATGGGTCCCGATGTGGAGTTCTTCAGCCGATCTTCTTGGTCCCTATCTTGGCATTAAAATCACCTACTATGATATTGTAGAAGGTGTGATCTTTTTTATAGAACTCCTCCATTTCCATGTAGAATTTCTCAATTTCATCTTCTTTGTATGTGGATGTTGGTGCATAGACAATGAAGATAGAAATTGCTGGTAGTGCGCCACATCTCTTCAAGTGTAATCGTCCTATTCGGTTTGTAAGGCATTCAAATGAATCAAAGTTTACGGCCATGTTTGTGTTGACAAGGACACCAATGCCACCGACGCCTCTTTCAGTCGCATGTTCCAAGGAACAATTCTTCTCGGTGTCAAATACAGCATGATTCAACTGGCGCCTCCTCGTCTCCAGTCAGACCAATGATGTCGTACTTGATCTTTTTTGCTTGCAGCATCAGATCCTCAATATATGCTTCTGATGCCAGTGTACATGCATTGAAAGTACAGACAGTCATTTTAGTGTTA